>JALPQI010001218.1:0-138971 GCA_025490895.1 Thaumatotibia leucotreta | reverse complement strand
GAGACTTCATCTCTAGTTAATGTACTATATCTGTATTTATATTAAATCAAATTTGTTTCGTTTTTAATTAAAGCATGTTAGCTTAGCTGTAAGATGTTATAAAACTATTATTTGAAAAAAGAAAGTCCCGCTGAGTTTCTTGCCGGATTCTTCTCAGGCAGTGGTGTAGGGTTAGAACCGGAGGTAGTTTTTTTTCTCTCATTCGCTATTTAGTTTAACGATTCAAAAGCGCTCGTTGCTGGGCCTAATTGAATAAAGAATATTTTGACTTTGACTTTGACTTTGTTAAGTAAACCCAAGTAAGGATGTAAATACATAAAGATTTAACACAACGCTTCCTACAATGTTGGCCCTTTCAGAGGTGGCGAACCCAGCTGAGTGTTGCACGGAAAGGAGTAAACATGCGATCCCGACGGGTGTCCTTAATAATAAAGTAAGATAAGGCAACATGTCCCTAGAGACCCCCTTTGTTTTGCAGAATCACTTTGAACTCACACATTGACAGGCGTGGAACGTAATGTAATCAATTAGGTGAAGGATGTCGTGCTAATAGAGGGTAATAATTAATACAAATGTATCCGAATTGATACGAGAATTTTTGTATAAACGGGTGAACTTTTAAGTTTTTATTTTAAAATAATAACTAACTTATTGAAAAATATATTTATTGCGGTCTTACTTATTTACTTAAATGGTACATTACGATACCTACCAGTGCGAGATAAATGACGTTAGAACGATAAGTAATATCGACACGAGTTGCGAATTGATAAAGGTCCACAATCCCTAAATAATGATATCAGTCAAATAAAATCATCACTATCCTCGAATTTACACTATCGTGAGACATGATAATACCTATTAATATAATTAAACGGCAAAACTCACGTATTAAAGATTAGCACGGCCTCATTGTTTGATATCAGAGACGTATTAGCTTCTCCGAAACATATCGCGCGTAGTGTTAAAATACACGTGAGAGATACAAAAACCACAGCTAACATTTATCTGACAGACATATCTCATAGTGAAACAAACCCTCAGTCTTTGTCATTTTGGATTCAAAAACCTGAAAACAACGTTATTTGCGGAACTACATTTCCATTTGAAAGAAGTCAACTGTCAAATAACTAATGCTCTCACATCCACTGTCATGCACACGCCAATACTATCTAAGCGTCTTCGCTGAATAACCAAGCACGTGAGGGGCATAAAGGGGAACATAAATCCTCCCCTGTTTTCGCTTGGGCGCGATTGTTTTTATATCGAAAGATATACTCGTAATATCACTAGTATAGGAGCGGTGGTCGTATCAACTTTGTGTGATTCAATATAAAGTTTATTTCTTACTGGTCATATCGTGGCTCCTAAAATCTAATTTGCCATATCGTTAGAGCGGAGAGGACGGATGTTGACTGAGAAGAGATAAATTTAATTTTCGTGTAATATCCGGTCGTTTCGTTCGATTATTTGTATCTATCTATACAAAGTTAAGTCTTTAGCAATACATTATTTAATGAATATTATTTTAAAATCTTGAGTTATTTTGAAAAAGATGAGTATTTATTTCATAACGGACTATTCTGGTAACTTTAAATATTTATATTTACTTAAATTCTGACAAAGCGATTTCGGTTCTGTTTTAGACAGCATAAATATTTCAAAACTTTAGTTTTTCCTTCGAGGCACATTCTATCTAAATCAACATAAAATCAAACTCTCTCAGAAAGCTCAGACCCAAAGAAGAAATAAAAATAAAATTGTATTGCCATTATTCGAACAAATACGTACTTATGAAAAATAAAAGTTTATTTCTTAATAATAAATCTGAGCGTTGACAAAATTGTGTTAGTGGACTAGGGTACTACGAGAACTGTTCTGAGTATTTTATAGCTGCTTCGTTTCTATTCATTCATGCAATTTGAATATTTGAATGGGCTGTGAAGAATATTTCAATAGTTAATATTGTAACTAAATTGATTCGATGAGGGAATCGTTTTTTATTTTATGTATTTAACAAAATTCAATTTTTTAAAATATATTTTCATAGGTAAGTTCTTCTATGAAAGTCCTTTAATTTGTCCAAGTTTTATAAATTAGTTTGTTTTAATAATACAATTTACAATTCGGGAGAAAGGGCATGATCCCCGCTCCGGATCATTCCTTGTGCAAAGGCTGTCCATCGCAGTTCAACGCGGAAACGCAGCGAGCGTGTTGGGTACTTTTGCACCTGGAGTGATGCGGGGTGGATTATTTGATTAGGTAGGGATTTAGATTTATAAGTTGACATACCTAGATTTTATTTTATTGTACTATGTTTTAGTTGTATTTTTAGGTTCTTGTGGATCATGTGGTGTTTTAAGTTACTTTGGATTTGTCTATTATGTATTTTAATTTTGTGACATGTATATTATATTAAATTTTAATTAAAGAAATGAAATGTATTTACAATTAGGTATATTCTGGTCATTTTCCGCAACTCAATATTAAACGTGCCATTTTGCATGGTCCCAACATTGAATCAATACTTATTGAGAACTTCACATACACCCTTGAATTTCCCCGCGATGTTTTCCTTCGCCGTAAAGCACTTATGAATATCAAATGATACATCGCTCTTAAGTTTTTTGAAAAAGTTATTGGCACGACTGAGCCCACGACCGCTAGGTAGCAGCCGTGCGTTTTACCGCTCGAACAGAAATGCTTATTAAGTATAACTACCATTATTGTGGAAATTTCATAAACATTTTTCTATATTCAATAGATTTAGATTGATCCAGCTCCAATTTTCCATCCAAATGGGTCGTATTAATCATCGGGTATCACAGGTCCATAGTAAGGCCCCCTTTGCTTAAATTAGAGCGGAAATACAAGACAGACCGTCTTTTGAAGGTACCTTTAGCTAAATGACAGTCGAGATACCATCCTCTGTATTTACTCAACTACGTAACGTAGGTACTAAGTGAGCGTGAAATGGACAAATGTATTCGGTGATAAGGGGTGCTTACTCGTGCTTCATACCTAAACAGTTCTATATATATATTACCTAAGTACGTATTTGTAGTTACAGTCGGGTTCAAAATTGCATGGACTGTTTATGAATGAATTTATTAATAAATCGTCCATGCAATTCTGAACGCCACTGTACATAGGTAAAGCCTAACAACTTTATATTTGCCCCTTAAAGTGTTGCTAAAAATAATTATAATTTTAACTAACGTGAGACTCAAACATATTTAAATATTTAGCAAACAGGTTACTCACGTAATGTAAGGCGATAATTGTTTGACATGTTTCTATCCATTTAGAGGATCCTCATCATGGAGTACCCGCGACCAAAGCCCGACCGTGTATGTACATTACAGTTTACACGTCGGGCTTTGGCCATGTCAAATTAGCTATAAACAGTTTACCTATGGCAATAATGCGTATAATGGCTTCGTGTTTATATTTCAATAATACTAGAACATTGTTTACAGAGAATCAGAGCTTTGTAATGTTACCTATTCATCAAAATCTAATTCCAATAACTCAATAAACGTATTCGTCATATTTTGACTCTGATTGATGATGAAGTTTGATCTTTGTCAGATGTTGTGTCATTTTCAGGACCGCCAACCTGGATTATAAAACGTTCTGTCTGGAAAAGTCGGAACCTTTTCATTATAAGGGGTGTACCGATAAAAAACTGGCAAATTCAAATGAAAAAATCGGACCTATATAGTTTGGTAGCTATAATTTCATGCTTTGGAAATTAACCAGTAAGTCTTAACTTAGCTGACTGTAGTACTTTTGTGTCACTACTGCATTTCAGGTACTCACAGTACAGCTTCTTCAAAACCTCTTCCAAACTATCTTTTCCAAACATTTTTTTCTTTTTTTGTATGCTGTTTTCTAAATTATGGGACTGTTGTCAAGATATCTGGCTATTCTTGCCGTGTTCCTTAAGATATCCTTGACTTATGCATACTATCCTTCTTACTTTTTGGCACTGATTTCGCTTCATAAAACTATGCCAAAGAGACTAAGATTTGTATAGGATTAAATAATTGATTAAAGACCCATAAAAAATTCACATAATATGTGACATAATTCCTTCCACAGAGTATTACTGCGCCCAAGGCAGGGGTATATTAAAAAATAACATGGTGATTAACCAGAAATATAGGTCACTTCTGCAGAACACGAAATCGTGCAGTGGGGAATAAAAAAAAGAGCTTGGAAAAATAGATTTCGAAGGGGTTCTGGAGAACTTGTATTGTGAATACTGAAATTGCAGTACCAACAAAAAAGGACCAAAGTTAGCTAATTTAAGACGTCCTAGTAAATTACAAAAGCCAGAAATTACAGCTTTTTAACTATATCGACCCGATTTTTTCATTTGAATTTGCCAGTTTTTTATCGGTACACCCCTTATTCAGAAATATTTTTAATCGTATATCTACTTACAGACTTACACCTTAAATGAGAAAATAAAATACATTGTAGAGTTTTTATCATCTTGTGTTAGTCACGCACTCAACACATGATAGCTGTCTTAAACACAAGATATTAAAAGATATTGCTTTCCATCATAACATAAGAACTAACAAGTTCAATACAACCGCATAAAGTGTCAGTAACCAATCGAAAACAGTTTTGAATGGAATGCAATCAATCATTCGTCCTATCTTTGGTTTAAATTATTATTATTATAAGATGATTTTTCGTGTCTCTTTTGCTATCTTTTTCGGCATTTTTATGATAAAATCGTTTAAATCGCGATACATTTTCTTTTTGTTTACATCGGTGATATTCGATGACATTCAACGTCTGATCCAGGGACCGAAACCGGTATTTTACGAAAATCTCGAAATAATCCAATATTAAAAAAAACTCTTTAATGTATTGTTCAATATTTTATGTAATATACAATGTCATATTTTTCAATTACTCCATTAAGGGCTGATTTTTCAATCCTCAGTTAAAAGTATATATATATATATATACCTTCCTCGACCGATTTCGGCCACGGCAACCACTTCAACTCCTTACGATATGCCGTTGGTGTGCTCGCATGTGGCTAATATAGCCGATCGTATTGGTGAATGTCCGCGCACATTGCGGGCAAGTGAGCACACCATTACAAAAATTGTAGGTGATAATACAAGGCGGGCGTGCTTTCACCTCATCGCGTCGAGCATCCAGATCAGAACAGCGATTCTCCTCAAATAATTCTATTCTGGTTTTCACCAGGGACCTCCACTCCGGTCGTTGCGCTGCTGACCGCTCCCACTCAGAAGGCTCAATGCCGCATTTTTTCATATGGCGCTTTAGTACATCTTTATACCTGAGGAGTTGTTCGCCATGCTTACGCTTGCCCTCCTCAAGTTCAGAAAAAAAGATGCACTTTGCCGTACGTTGATCCGGCATTCGCAAAACGTGTCCACACCAGCGAAGTTGCCGCCGCATGAGGTAAGCCTCAATCCCCATGGTATTGGCTCTTCGCAGCACTTCCGTATTACGAATGCGATCAGACCAACGTATATTCATTATTCTACGCAGACATTTGAGATGAAAGCGGTCCAGCGTGCGTATATGTCGGCGGTAAACAACCCATGACTCTGAAGAGTATAGCATGTTTGGAAGTATCACCGCCTTATACATGTCAATTTTGGTCACCAGCTTCAGTTCATGTGAGCTAAAAACCTTGCGATCCAGTCTACCGAATACCGCAGCTGAGGCACCGATCCGACTGTTGATCTCAGCATCAAGGTCGCACTTTGATGTTGTGGTACTCCCCAGATAGCGAAATTTGCTGACCTGCTGAAGTAAATCATCGCCGAGTTTAATAGTTAAAAGTATCCGTCAGTTAAAAGTATTACCATCCTTATCGCTGGTCATCA
The DNA here is from genome assembly GCA_025490895.1 of Thaumatotibia leucotreta. Lineage (NCBI taxonomy): Eukaryota > Metazoa > Arthropoda > Insecta > Lepidoptera > Tortricidae > Thaumatotibia > Thaumatotibia leucotreta. The sequence goes on along the minus strand of JALPQI010001218.1, from coordinate 133,086 downwards.
GTCAAAAAAGGATAGAGCTAACATTTATTTGACAGTTACTGTTATCTGGGGATTGAAAAATCAGTACTAAGTTAAATTTTATATACCGAAGAACGAAAAAAGAACCGTTCTTTTTGTATGGAGAAAATGACGTTTCTGGTCCCTGGTTTGATCAGATATTAAAGAGTAGTTATTGCCAAATATGAAGTTGTCAGGCTTTATACCAGCAGGCTTAGACAAGACATCGTCAATCACATGCGATAAGCTAAAAGTAATAAATGGATGAGAATTACAGATTGGAACATAAACTGACTTTATGTTCCAGTGACGTGATTTTTGGTTCGAATCTGTCATTTTAATACAATTACTACTTATCGCTAATCGTATGTGATTGCCGAATGGCACCTTGGCTAGGCCATGCAGTTAGTTATCATCAACTCTTACAAATGTGGGGCTAGTATAGTTCGGGAAATATTATTTGACAGACTTTTTTTTTTTTTTTATACCACGTCGGTGGCAAACAAGCATACGGCCCGCCTGATGGAAAGCAGTCACCGCAGCCTATGGGCGCCTGCAACCTCAGGGTGTCACATGCGCGTTGCCGACCCAATAAAAATAACGTTGGCACAACAAAGTGGCTCCACTCCACCCGATCGCAAGTGAAAAGTAGAGCCCAAATCGCGGCGGCAACGAACAGGAGACAATCAGTAACCTGTTAGTTGCCACCGCCTTGCTGGCCCGCTAGATGCTGGTAAATACACCGGCTGACCCCGAAACACGGCAAACACGAAGGTAAGTCATTTCACGGGCGTTTACACCGAATGTACGGTGGTAGCCAACCAGGCGGGTACTAGTAAAAATACCCTACCACCGGCTGAGAAGCTAGATACTCAGTATTTCCCTTAGTCGACTCCTACGACACCCACGGGAAGAGAGGGGCGGTGATTTTTGTATTCTTACTCCGTCACCGCACGGATTAAATCTTACTTAACTTCCTTTTATCTTACTTAAGACCGTTTGTTTTGCGTCATTAACAATAGAAAAGTGCTTGACTGCTGATTGTTTAGTAAGCGTTAACGCAAAACAAAAGGTCATAAGTGCGATAACAGTCGATCAAATACTAATAATAATAATAAATATGCTTTATTGCACCACAAAGAAAGAAAACAAAATACAGAACAATTAAATACAAAGGTAGCAACAGGCGGTCTTATCGCTATAAGCGATCTCTTCCAGACAACCTTGGGGTAGCAGGAGATAAAAGAAACAGAAATCATTAACAACATGGGCAGTGCATGAGCAAGATAGTAAACTAAAAATAAAAATAATAAACAAATACACATACATTTAGGAAAACATAAATAATTACAGAATATAAATACATACTATATACCGTAAAGCCGGGTTACATTGGCCCTAGGGGGTAACTTTGGCCCAAAATTAAGTTTATCATAAAACCAAAGCATCGCATAAATTACATGATGTATTGTTATCAGACGTTTTAGGTATGAATTTTGCATCCCGACACATACTAAAACTGTTAATTTTAAATAAGTCTGCCCGTCTGTCGAACTTTTTGTCTATCACATTTTTACGCGAAAACTGCTTAACCGAATAACACGAGAGCGGCTATGAATATACTTTGAGATATTAGGAGCATCATGAAGTAAATAACTAAATAGGTTTTAATACAAAAAAATCTTTAATGGAAGTTAGATATCTAAAAGTTGCAAAAAGCACAGCATAAAAATGTTATATGCCGATGAAATTCAGGACAAACGTGAGAATTAATCGAAATAAGAAGTATGTGAAAAGACTTTTATGATGGAGTTGTAAATTTATATCATAATAATGATTTTAGTTTGCTTTTGTCATTATGATGAAATCTTAATTTTACTGCAATAAAACAAACAATGTGTAAGAGGAAGCGGTGCTACTTTATACGTAATTTGTCTAAACATGTTACTTATTTTCATAATGAATAAGTGTTACGCTACAACATGAAAATAAGTCATGGGCCAAAGTAACCCTCCCGAAGATATTACTTTAGCCCAAACTTTACGAAACAGAAAAAACACTTGGGTATTATTTTATTAAAGAGAAAGTGTGTAAATTACTTGATTACACTCTTAACTTTACTTTTGATTTATTAATTCTAACATAAAGGTGTTGTATTTCAATTAAATCGAATGAGAATTAAAACACATCATTTTTTTGGGACAAAGTAACCCGGCTTTACGGTACTTAGAAAAATATATATTAAATAAACATTATCCAAAATACACATTCAGTACATAAAAAGGCAAACTAAGGTAACGAAAGATAATGACTTTTTAATAAAATTTTAAAGCTTTGCAGAGTTTTTGCACATCTAACATCTAACGGCAAGGCATTCCATAGCCGAACTGCACGGAAAGTAAAAGAATCATTATAAAATTTAGAAGACGAAGGAGGGGGAACAAGAAGAAATTTACTTGAAAGCCTGGTGGAGGTGAGGTAAGCAAAACGTTCCTTCAGGTATGGAGGAGTAGCAGGATTAAATAGGATGTTATATAGAAGAACAAGGACATGAGAATTTCGTCGAAGACGAATAGGTAGCCATTTGAGTTGGGTACGAAAGTTTGAAACGTGGTCATATTTCCTCAGGCCAAATATAAACCTAATACACAAATTTTGTAGACGCTCAAGCTTATTCAGTTGGTCCTCAGTGAGATTTAAATAGCTGACGTCAGCATAATCTAATAGAGGTAGAAGGAGGGATTGTGCCAGCGCAATTTTAGTAGCAAATGGTAAGAAGTTACGAAGTCTGCGAATTGAACCTATTGAAGCAAATAATTTTCTACTCACCTCGCCAATCTGAGGAGTCCAGGATAAGGTGCTGTCCATTATTAATCCAAGATTTTTTACTTGATGTGAGAAAGGAATCGGAACCCCATCGAACATTACGGTCGGCAACATGGAAAAATCAATCCTGGGAATAAGTTTGGGACTACCAATAATTATTGTTTGAGTCTTGGTGGGGTTAACTTTAAGACCGTAACGCCTACTCCAGTCTGAGATACAAATCAAGTCTCTATTCAAGGATTCGATAGTCAAAGGCAGCTCACAAATGTCACCCTGAGAATAAATTTGTAGGTCATCGGCGTAAAGGTGATAAGACGAAGAGATATTACAAGTAATTGAATTAATGAATATAGAAAAAAGAAGTGGAGACAACACACCACCCTGCGGAACGCCGGCAAGCGTGTCGCACCACGAAGAACGTAGAGAGTCAACCTTTATACGTTGCCGACGACCATTTAAATAGCTATTGAACCAGTCGATCACCTCAGGAGATATGTTAAGAGAAAGCAACATTGCAAGCAAAACCTCAAAGTCAACTGTGTTGAATGCATTACTGAAATCCAATAACGACAACACGGTGACCTTTCCGTTATTCATGCCTGAACGGATATCGTCTGTAATTTTAACGAGAGCGGTAGCCGTACTATGACCTACACGGAAACCGGACTGAAAAGGATTCATAAGCTCATGCCTGTTGAGAAAAGAAGTTAACTGATGATGTACAAGGCGCTCAAGGACTTTGGAGAGAAAAGGAAGAATAGATATTGGGCGATAATCAGAAAAAGAGGAAGGATTTGCCTTTTTAGGGAGGGGAATGATATCCGCCTCTTTCCAGAGCGAAGGAAAAGTACTACAGGAAATTGAGAAGTTAAGGATGTTGGTGATAATAGGAACAAGGAGATCAAGGAGGGGTGAGATCATGATACGGCTAACGCTGATCGGCTAAATTGCTGCAATGTTCTTCCTAACATCACTTTCAGTGAATCGAGCGAAAGAAAAAAACGGATGGTCAGGAGTTGGGATACTAGATAGAAAATTGAGAGTATCGGTTTTTGTTGGCCCAGAAAAAATGGCAGAAGTGGAAAAGTGCTGGTTAAGCCGATCGAAGTCAATACTTAATATTTCCCGAACTATACATAATAATTCCGATTCGCCTGTCAGTTCTCTCACTCGGGCCGGAAAGATGTGCTAGTCCCTGACATTAGGTAAAGTGGGGTAAGATGAAACGGTTTTTTTAATGGGGTAAAACAAAAGTCGTCCTTCTGGCACAGCGTTTACTGGTAGCTTTTTGTCTTACCCCATTAAAAAAACTGTTTCATCATACCCCACCTTACCATACTTAAATTGCTCATTTATATTTCTATGAGCTTACTGCATTTTAACTTTTTCTGTCGACTATTTGTAAGTAGGTAGTGCAGGTACTGTCTGAAAGTCTTTTTTTTGTTGGCTTTTTTTTGTTTTTGGTTTTAGAAAATACCGATGCGAATGATATTTAAATAAACAAATTTGATCAAGTCAATGACAAAGTAAACCCTTGTTTTCATAATGAAAAGGAGAACTTGTTATGTTCTTTGGTAACGTCATAACGGTTTCATCAATCAACGTCGGGCACAACCTTTCTGACCCCAGCTAAGAGAAGGATTTGGTTATAGGACTGAAATCTAAGTAATTTGCAGAATAATTCGTAGTTTTCATGTGGACATAATGGTATGGCAACAAAATGTAGTGTGTAAAGTAAATATAATACGGACGATATATTAAACTACGCATAGGATTCATTAGTGCAATCATTAATTAAGAGAATTAGAAGTAGGTATCTTTTTATTATGACCTCACAAATGTAACTTCGCATTTTAAAGATTTTTGCGGAGCAATGTATGTAACTGTTAAACATTGTTTTAATAATTATATAGTTCGAACATTCACTTTTAAAATTACGTGATATACGAACATTGAAATCCAGTGCATTGGGTACATTGCGGGTCGAATACATTTGGATATTTTTTCCTAAATGATAATTTATTCATAAACAAAATCAAAGAAAAATAAATCACATTCCTGTAATACATACCTATATAGAGGTAGTAGGAATGCAGATTAGTTCGTATGGCTGCTCGGTCATCAAACCCAAACAAATTCGCTGCAGGTGGCTAAAGGTGCATTCAAACCAAAAGAGCATTCGCTATTCTAACCCCACCCACTCTACGAAATTCCATCGCTACACAAAACGTGATTAGTTGATTTCGTAGAACGGGGGATAGAACAGCGAATGCTCTTTTGGTTTGAACGCACCTTAATGGTGGTCATGAAGGCGTTATCGTGCTACGCGTCACTTTCCCACTCGTATACTTGTTAGAGCGTGATAGCAACAATGATAAACCGGACCATCATAAGCGGTTTGAATAGTGTCATGCCTACATGCTGGTAGCCCGAATTATAGCGCCGCAAATTCTTGCTCCAAGCCAACGTATAGTGTTGTGCTTAGCGATTTATTCCAGCGGTATTTTTTCCGAAATTACTCGTACTGCAGAGGCCGGGTAAGAAGGGCTAGCAGGCCAGATAGAAATATGAGGCCGAAGTTTGTGTTGTGATTTTCCCAACATGCAATGAAAGGAAAATAAAACAATCAAATTGTTTGTTTAATTAACAAAGCACGCATCTGATCGGAACTCTTAAATTTTTTTTTTTTTTTTAATATCTTGGGACATCTTACACAAATCAACCTAGTCCCACGGTAAGCTCAATTAAGGCTTGTGTTGTGGGTACCAGGCGACGATATATATAATAGATAGATACGTATAGATACTTAGATACATACACAACCATGACCAAGGAACAAACATTTGTGATAAATAAATACACAAAGAATGCCCTCGCCGGGATTCGAACCCGGAACCTCCAGCTTCGTAGGCAGGGTCACTACCAACTAGGCTACAGAGGCTGACAAGTTAAACACTGCCGTTGCCGTTAAATTTTTTGGATGGCTGCAAGCCACGATGCCGGGGACCCAATTAAGCCAATCACAGCAAAGTGTTTACCAGACTTTACATAAAATCGGTAGTCGATAAACGAGAAGTCCCTATGACAGCTCAAAAATGCTACAAATATGTATATCGATAAATGCAGAATAAAATGTGAAATAATTATGATTACAAATAGAAATAAACAACAGGCGGTCTTATCGCTAATGAGCGATCTCTTTTAGATAACTTTTGGATACCAACCTTTGACTTTAAGTACGTATCATAAGGCTCAATAGCAATTCTCGTAGCAATTTCTTCCAAAAAATGTTTAATAGCAATTAAGAAATCCACAAATATTAATAAGGATTAATAAAATATTATTATTTTAATTATTTCTTTTTATTATTTCCTATAAGTTGGTATCCAATGGTTATCTAAAAGAGATCGCTCAGTAGCGACAAGACCGCCTGTTGTTTACTTCTATTTGTAATTATAATTATTTTACATTGTATTCTGCATTTATCGATATAAAAATGTATAATCGGTAGTCGATAAACGAGAAGTCCCTATGACAGCTCAAAAATGCTACCAGAAATCCGATGTCTGGTGATTACTTTACAGGCCTATGGCCTAGGCCTGTAATGATTGTATGAAATTCCATTACAATCCTCTTCTGTTAGACAAGCCCTAAATACTTCCAAGTCTATTTTTAGGCACTAGGCACGTTATGAAAATACAGATTGTACAGAGCTAATGACTATAAATCAATTTTTATTTTTTTTAATTGTAGTAGTAGTAGTATGAAAAAAATTATGGTGAATACTAATATTTATTGTGGTGGCGAGTGGTGGTTTGTTTCTGCCATTGTACCTACAACCTACTTATTTGCGAGTACTTTTCGTAACGACAGAAAAATAATATATTGTAAGTGCTTTTAGTATGTATACGTCAACGTTACAATCATTTGACTTTATAATAGAACTTTAGTCATTCTTAACTGAACGTAGGACCGTAGGTTATCATTAAATGTATGTGATATACGCATATTTCAAGGTTTTCTGAACGCATACGGTGTACATCGAAAGGAGTTTAATATGTGATACAATTAAAGGCGGTTTTCCATTGAATTTTGGACATTTTTGCATTCGAAATTAAAAAATACAACTTAATAAAAATGTTTAATATCACATGAAATCTAAAAACAAGGTTTTTTATACTTTCTCAACGCATTTGAGACTGTCTAAGTCATTATCATTAACGTATCAATTTCAAGTTTTAATTTATTTATTTTATCTGATTGATTGGTGTTAATTTATATACTTTAAGTAATTTTATCAGTCAGGATTGATTTTATGCCCGTACTTTCATAGTTAAAAATGCCTCAATGTATATTCTAATTTATTTTACGGAAACACGAAATAAAATGCAAAACAGTAGGTACCTGTTCTAAAAACGATGACCCATAAATGATGCTTAAATATAACATAAATGGCACTTCCCTAAAAACGTAATTATACCAATTCAGGATACAAGGATGCTTAACATGGGTATGTCCTTGTTGCATAAATCGTTGTATATGCAATAATATTACAAATAGTATGCCTCAATTCTCGCAGAAATGGTATGACGGATTAAAGCGTATTTTCCACGTGACAGAAATAATAAAGCTTTTACGCCAAGGGGCCCGAATGTTTGTCTTTATCGCATATCGTGACGTTTGCAATTTTTGCTCTTACGAGTATGCTTCATTAGAACGCGACAGTCCTCTTATTCGCAACGACAGACGATAAAATCCTAGCCATAATATGGCTACTGGTATGTATTTCAAAATATTTATTATAGGTATAGGATAAACAATAATGTTACTCGATAAAATCAAAATAAGAAATCGAAATCTTACAAAAAATACTCACTTCAAACTCGGCACTTGTAAACACTCACTCACATAAAAACTAAATAAAATTCGTTGTCATGATGGAATCCTTTAAAGTCAGTCGATCACGAGTGTTTTGGCACTGACTCGATTGTGGGTAATGAGGGTATCGATTCACGGGCGCTCGGGCCGGAGTGCGGCCGCCCGCGCGCGAGGTCTGCCCGTGGCTGGGCGGGCGGGGGCTGAAGCCTTAGCGCGCTTGCGTACGATCCCTACGCTTCGTAGTCCTCCATCCAACATTATTTCTACAAACATGTAGAGCTATCATCGACTTAAATACGTGAGGTTCGATAATATTTTAATATTTCTACAGACCCCCTATTCTAACTTAATCCCCTTATTCATAAACGTCTGTTAACTTAGCAAGCCGCTAAATATTGTTTGTTTCTTTTACTCTTGTGGATATATTGAGAAGACTTAAAGGGACAAACAATACTTAGCGGCTTGTTGAATTAAAAGGCGCTTATGAATAAGGGGGAAAGTCTCTGAAACTATAAACTAGAGGAGGGTGTTATTTGTACAAAAATACCTACGAACTTTATATCAAAAATGTTATCAACTGCCTAGATAGTAACCAAAATTCACACATTTTACCTTTATACATTTATATAATCGTCTCAAACACAACTATTTCCAACCACATACTTACTCTCTCGTATTATAAGGCAATTTTTATAGTAACTATGGACTGTTACAGAAATCTTACAATTTTATTTTCATTTATATAAAAAAAAGAGATTTTGTATCCACAGCGGCATCGGTATTTTTTATACTATCCATTCACAAAATTTCACCAGAGCGTATTTATAATTTTATATACCAATAGATTTTGATATACCTGATTGCAACAGGTACATTTGCAATCAGGTAGGTATATCAAAGCATCCAGGGTATTCACTAACATCTGAACAGGACTTGTCATGGCATTAAAGTGCATGTTCAGATCATTTTCAGCACTGCTACTAACCGTACCTAACGTCTGTGATAAATATAAGAAAATTTTAGTAATTAGTTCTTTAGCCAGGTTAGTAGATAGATTGTACAGTAGAGGAAATTGAATATTAAGCAGTTTGCGGTTCAAGTTAAATTGGTTGTGTTGTATGTACTAAGCACATTCAACGTAAAGTGAGCCATAAACTGCTAAACATTCAATTTCCTCGACCGTACATTCAAAACATCTTTGAGAATCTGAATACCAGTTAAACCTTTCATCTAAATGGCTGCAGGGCTAGCCGCGACGCGCCGTGTCACGCCGCGCCGCGCCGCCTGTCCCCGCCGTCCGTTGAACTCGCGAGGATTCGCATCGTCAACGCAAATTGTCTTTTCATTATTCACGCCGCGATTCTTTCGGCCTTTCACATTCCACAATAAAAGTTTGTGCATAAAAATGAAGGGTGCAAGGCTAATCAAAGCACTGTGAGTGAACAATGAATCCTCCGACCTTCCCAAACGGAATGAAAAACGGTACAATTGCGCGGTTTTGTTTTGACAAAACACTGCCGCTTGCCGGGGATAGCGGAAGTTTAAGAAGGATTTGGGGGATTTTAGGGGATTGCTTTCGATACTCGGACTACGCGGACTAATGTCTTAACAATTGCTGCTTTTGTTTGAATTATATGATAAGTGACGTGTTGCGAAAATGTACGCAACATTACTGAAATTGCAAAAACTTAATACAGCGGTAGAGAGAAACGTATTACTTCGCAAACATGAAACTTTATCCATTTCAGTGTGTTATTTCTTTTTCCATTTAAAATTCTGAAGTAACGATAATTTGTACCTATGCTTTTTAATTTTATTTGTAATCATAATGCCACCATGGTACGTATTTTACAGAGGTGTTTAGAGATTGTATGTACAGTCGACGTCAAAGATATCGTTACGGTTTAGGTGCCAAAATATATTTACACAACTTTATTGCCTTGATATTAAGGTCGTGTAAATAATATTTTTGGCGCCTAAACTGTAATGATATCTTTGATGTCGACTGTACAAATATGGACCCTACTAGGGTGAAGCAGTTTACTTATAAATAGTACAACAAAACAAACACAACATGTTAAGTTTAGTATCCTAAGAAGATGTCGGTGATTGTATACTTGTCCGCCTTTAGAAATCAGTTTCTTTAAGTGACTCTAGACAGTATAAGTATTAGCATCGGCACAATTATTAAAGTCTAGTGTACCTTATTTATATGCAGTTGTTTTCTTAAATAATAAGGATTTAGCTAATTGCAGTTTGATGAGCGGTTTATGAATAACGGCATAATGTTGACTGGTTGTCTGATTGATCTGTTGTTGAGAGAACCACGACCACAATATGCTACCTGCCGTGAAAATGCTTAGAAAAACGATTCGAATATGATAATGATAAAATATATATACCAGCGTATATTATGTACAGACTGGCCGCGTGGTGACGACAGTAATCTTATTTTTTTGTCACCACTCCATACTGTTCCCGTTTATCGCAAGCGTCGACTAAGGGGTTGAAGTGTCACTGGCCATACTGTTATTGAACATTTATGATGGGCAGCAGCGTGATCATAGTGGACACTATAGCGAGCGCCAACCCGCTTCCCAAGGAGAGGCCTATGTCCAGCAGACTGAAAAGAAAAAGACTGATGATGATGACAAGTATATAAAAATCATTGCATTGAAATTGTGAAAATATCCGACTTAAAGTAGAGATATTTCGAATACAAATGTAAGTAACATTCTATCTCAAACCGCTTCACTCAGGCATCGTTCGTTTCAAGTCACATTTTCAGTACAAAGCGTCCCGAGAGACTTCGAGATATTACACTATTTGTCTAGACTACGGCTGATCTGGATTTATGATTATGAGCGAATGCTTGCTAAAAAAACGTCCTCATATTTTTGTCACAAGTGGTAGTAAAAAACTGCTATACATTACAATACACGTGTCGTAGTGTTATTTATAGTGGTATAATTCGCCCCAAATAAATCTACACGTGAAAAAAATTGAAAAATGTGTTCAAGGAGAACAGATTTGCCGTTTTTTTATCGTATCGTGTGAAAGTTCATTTGTTCATTTGAAGGCGTTAGGTATTCTTACTGCCATCACTAAGCGGCCGCCTATTTAATTCTACTACTAACTACTAAATAAAAATTGAATATTTTTATTGTTTTACACTTTAGTAATAAAACAACCTACGAACAGGAACAATTTCAGATTTATTTAAGTAAGCGGGGATTTGGCGCTGGATCCAGAAGCCATTAAAGTTTCATTCGTTGTATTGCGAGCGAATAAATAAACCGCCTGAAAAAAGGTTGCATGAATATTTTACGTGTACAAAATATTAATAAGTCAAGTACTCGTTAAAATGGGAAGCGGGAATGGAAATGTTTTTGTATGATTTTTCGCAGCTAAGTAATAATTGAAATCGCAATTCAACAGGAGGAAAAAACATTTGGTATTCAATAATTGACACTTCAATCTGCAGGGAACCACGATATTTCACGCACATTTCATTTCGATATTTTACGAGCATGTGGGTAAGACTAAGTAGGTACTCCTACTTGTACAAATGATATGTTATACGTAGGTAGGTTATGTACCTTTGTACTTAATTATAGGCGGATGTGAAGTTCTCTATTCAATTAGGTACAGCTCGTATTTCTTACATGATACATAATAATAATTTAGTCCTTTAAATTACTTTGTTTTAATTTGGCGGATTTTTTTAGTTTTCCATCCATTTTGATGTTTTATGCTCTGGTGTTTATTACTTTGTGCCATTCAAGAAAGCATCCGTTATAGTTTGATTAGGCCCCTGATAAGTAATAATAGCCACTACATAAATGACATAATAAATATAGATATTTTTGTAGCAGTCCCTTTGGTACAAATACAAATACAACAATACAAATACAAATAATTTATTCAAACGTAAGCACATGTTTACAATTTTCAAGCGTTATCCAGTGGGCTCCAAACTAGGCTGAGCCTGTATTTTGGGACCCACACTGAGTTGGTTAACATTAGCAAGTACATACAGTATTACACGTTACAAGCAGCAAGACATGAAATTTGGATATAGGTACTTAAGGAAAAACAACCAAATATATATTAGTCCGTGGGCTAGTCGGTCCGAAACTAGAAAACGGTACAAAAAACAGAATAGCTGCTCCGACGTGTTAAAAAAATTGATTTGCATTTGTTTTTAGGTACAATTTTAATATTTTTTGTTAATTTAACGTAATTACCTACCTGACACACAAAGTCAAAATACACACAGGAAAAACTCATATTAAAACACGCAAGTACACATTGGAGTTTTATTTAGATTTAGTGTATAATTATCAAATTCGATATTTGCATACAATCGTGCTATTTTTATTTAGCTACTTTCAGCGAACAGGTATTAACTGGAACGCCTAACAAAATTTAATTGCAATCTGGCTTCGAGTGGTTAAATGCAAACAGTTTGCTGTTGGAAATATAATTAGAACGATAGGTAAACATATTATTAATCCATTCCTGTAGGGAAAATGATGGTCGGATATTTATTGTCTGTCGTCGCCGTTATGATACAGCTATCACGTTCGACAATTTATCCTATACTCTGTTTTGTTTGGTGTTTAAAAAAAGGTAAACAATCTTGCAGTACATTTTTATTGAAAAATGCATATAAAAATCCAAACTAGGTACTTAATGAATCAAAAACAATTAAAATCACTGTATTTCCTTGTTATATTATGTATATTTGCTAAAACTTATTTTCTACTCGTAGTTTTCAATAAAAAGATACTGTAAGATTGTATACCTTTTTTTAAATACCATACCAAACAGAGTATAGATTATGGCATAACTGTCAGTGTCAGTCGGAAGTCGGAACGAAAACATGCGCAGCGATTCGTAATTTGTAATTTTCTATACATCCACACACATGTCACAATAAACTATTAAAACTCCTCCATAATTAGGCCCACATAAATAATTAACTACACAGTGTCGTAACTATATAATGTGCTAGTTACTGTTTAAGCTTTGCTGAAGTTATCGCTTCACGCCCAGTAGAAATGTTACTTCCTTAGTCAGACACTTAGCTTCCAACTTTCAGCTTTGTTACTTCATTTAGCAACTAGCTTCTACTATGTCTTGTAGAACAATAGACTAGAACGGTATCTTAGTTAGTATAGGAGCGAGGGATTTTCGTTAGGTACCATAAATCCGCCTAACGATAGTCCAAAAGCTCTCAACTATGGTTCAAAACTAAACTAAACAAAACTAGCGAATATCTTCGATTAGTTTTAATTGTTACATTATCCATAGGCCAAAGCTCCTGATTCATAATAAAACATTTTGGATACTCGTAACGCTAAAAAATAATGAAATTGACGCTTAGTTACAAGTTGAAATTGTGAACAATACTTAGTTGTCATATTGGACCATAGTTGGGTATTTCTACAGTTTTTTTCTAACGCATTAGCCTAGCCACCCTTTTTAGGTATCTTCATAAAGGAATAAACAGAACTGTTATTATCACGGTTGTACTAGAATAATGTTAAAGTTAATATCACCCGAAATTAGGCTTATTAATCGACTAATCTACTGATTGACCTTACGTATACTAATTAGTAGTATATATTAATACGTACTGTTAATTCGTAGTATAGTATGACCTGCACCTCGGATAAGAACGACCTTGCTCATTATGGGTACCTATCTGTGTTAGAATCTTGTCCGAGACGCAACTGGGGTATAATGTAGGTACCAGTTGAAACTCTGACGTGCTTAAATATTTGAATTAAAAAAACCGGCCAAGTGCGAGTCGGACTCGCGCCCGAAGGGTTCCGTACCATTATCAAATTATCATTAAAAAAATACAGTTATATCAACCTACCTCAAAAACTATAAGAGATAATTTAATCAAACCAAAAATCGTTGATGGAGTTTATTAATGTGCGTAACATATATTTTTTTTAGAATTTTATATCGCGTAGTTTAAAAAATAGAGGGGGGGACACATTTTTCAGACTTTGAGAGCTGATATCTCGAAAACGATTTGCTTAAATAAAAATAAGATTTATAAACCTTCATATCATTTTTAAAGACCTTTCTATTAATAGCCCACACGCTTATATACAACTAAATTTTTTTTTTCTATCCCTCAGTTACATGTATGGAGGGCCCCCACCCCAATGGTTTTTTTTACAATTTAGTATCATAATCCTGTAGCGGTTCATACAACACATATCCTGACCAAATTTCATTACTGTAGCATTTATAGTTTCCGAGTAAATCGGCTGTGACAGACGGACAGACGGACAGACGGACATGACGAATCTATAAGGGTTCCGGTTTTGCCATTTTGGCTACGGAACCCTAAAAATGTATATAATATAAATGGCAAACGAGTAAGTGGGATTCCAGGCAGTAACCAGAGTAACCTAGGAATATTTCTAACTCCAAAGGTGTCGCTTGCATGATGTCAACCTTTTTAAAACAAAGAATTCCCTGAATCGAAGCAAAAGGAATAGGTAGCAAAAGAACGACAGAAGGAAGGAAGGAAAGTGAAACGGGGATAAAAACTTTGCCTTTGTTGAATTCTGGATTCTAATACAAAAGTCGATCCGACAATTTTGTTATTCGGGTAGTCAGCTAGTCATATGTACCAATGAACAAGTTGCAGAACATTTTCAAATTTACGGGAATATACTCGGAAATTTCCGAGAATTTTCATGAGAATTAAGAGTAAGTTCTCATTGAGAATGTTTTCATGAGAACTTATAGAAAAGTGTTATGAAGAATAATGTACTTCACGATTGAGTAAACAAGGCATAAGATATAACTTACAAGGCATGCATGTACAACGGTTTTAGTATGATTAGATTGCTTGTAAAATTTTAACTGCTGTCATCATTCTCTGTAGAAGTTTCGCAACTTATGAAACTTTTCCTTGGTACATTGCTAGTCATATGCAATAATATACATAATTATGATGTCGTGGCGTATAAAAGAAGTAGGCTTAAGATGGTCCCGTGTTTAATCGTTTGTCGTTCTAACAAGCACGCAAGTGCGAAAGTGACAGCCACCAGTAGGCTTATTATCAAGGAGCGGAATTCTTCATAGCAAATACTAAACTGTCATAGGGATTGACCGAGGTGTTTTATCGACTATCGATATACAATTGACACTTGACGGTTCGTCACAAACTTTTATTTTTCGTATTCGGACTTTTAGGCATACATATTATACAGTGACGGCAGATTATTAGGGATATAACTATTTTGTTCTATGCCATTGTAATTTAAGATATTTTAATAAGGGACAAAGTAGGAAAAGTTAATCACAAATGGAATACACATTTTTTAAAATATGGTCTAGAGTTAGTTAAACAATTATTATGCAACGAGTTATTCAAAACATAATTGGTGAACAGAGTCTTTAAAAAAATCCAACATTAGGAATTATGTCCCTAATTAACTATCTGGTCGCCACTGCACTCGTATATATCGCAAAGCCTAATTACATTATTTTAACGATTTTCATTGAGTATAATTTTGTTTATCGATAGTCGATAAAACACTTTGTTCAATCCCTCTGACAGTTTTGTTTTTGCTATGAAGGATTCCGCTCCTTGCTTATTGTGGTCCCGTGGTTATCGTTTGTCGTCGTCGCCGTCATGTTCTAACAAGTACGCAGTGCGAACTGCTAAAGTGACGCGTAGCACGATAAACGATTAACGCCTGACCACAATAAGCCATCAGGTCAATCATATCTTAGTTGAGTACCTACACATTATCTTATCAATAATAAAAAACAATCGAAACAACTACGTAATTTGCCGACGTCAATGACTTCGATTTTGTTGGTGATAACAATTAAATTATGTCGAAATCCATTTTCAAAAAAAAATATTAATAAATATAAGCGCGAAGATGTTCACTCTGAATGCTTCTCGTCGGTCCTCGACTATTATTCGCTAAGTATTTTGTTTTCGCATTATGCTATTTTACAGACGTAATAAAGTCAAAAGAAATAAAATAAAAAACATGTTTTTAATCACAGTTCCTTTTCACTCTCTAGATGCTATAGGTAAGTAGGTAGTTGTTTACATATGATGTTTGTTTTCGGTATAGATGGTGCTTTTTATCGTAATGTACTACTTATTGTGTTAGAGTATCTAAAGTCTTAGTTAATTTTAATTTTGCAGTAAGTTTTTTATTATTTAATTTGTATTTCACATCACATCATCAGCCTATCTCAGTCCACGGCTGGACGTAGGCCTCTCCTATTAACTATGCGTATAGACGTATTAGGAGGTAAATGTCCATAATCGCCACGCTAGGCAAGCGGGTTGGCGATCACAGTTATGCGTCCACTATGATGACGCTGCTGCCCATCATCAATCAAAGGAAGGATGGATAGTGACACTTCAATCCCTTAGTCGACTCTTACGACACCCGCGGGAAGAATGAGGATGGGGATGGTGACAAATGTATTATTGGTGCCGTCACCACACGGCTTATACAGGGTGTTTTTTTTTCGACCGTTCAAATTCTACGTAGTGAATGTGTAGGTCATACTCACCAACTTTTACTATGGGAACAACGTCGAAATCGCGAAAAAAAAAATCAGCTGTTTCATACAAATTGGCGGCATTACGCCGGCCGAAATGTATGAAACAGCTGATTTTTTTTTCGCGATTTCCACTTTGTCCCCATAGTAAAAGTTGGTCAGTATGACCTACACATTCACTACGTAGAATTTGAACGGTCGAAAAAAACACACCCTGTATATTTGTATTTATGTAGTTAACACGAACTGCTGACATTGTCAGTGACAAAATAAATGACGAGTCACTAAAACTGATAGTTATTCGTATATTATAGTACAAAAGAAAAAGACCAAGTTCACCAAAGGACTCGAATATATATATTCGTGGTATATTATTAAATTCTGAATTTGTTGCATGCTTGTTGTTATATTTGCCACGAATAAATTATTTGTATTTATTATTTGAAACCACATCCTTAGCTTTCCATTATCCCAACATACCTCAGTACCTTACTTGAAAAAAGAAGCCAAATTCTCAACAATCAAACAATTATCAATACAGAAATGGCACGCCTTAATACAAAAATACTCCATACAACTGCGCTCTGCGCACTGCATGCTGTCATTGTAAAGGTTAATCAGATTAAAATACAGATATAGGTGTGAAAAGCCTTTAGACGGTCAAAGAGATGATGGGCCGCATCCGGGGCCTGCACGTGGTCGTCTCGGGATGCGTATGCGCAAACGCTTGTTATTTTCACAGTACCAACAGAAAAGCATGAAAATAAATACATGGCGCTCGCTTCTTGACCATATTTAGAGTCTTTATAGATACATTACGACACAAGTGCGAAAAACATGAAATTCGAAACGAGTGGCGATATTTTAAAACACGACCGATAGCGAGTGTTTTAAATCGACACGAGTTACGAATTTCGTTTTTGCACGTGTCTCGTGCGACGTTTTTTAGTACAGATGGCCCTCCGAAGTTTCAAACCTGAAGTAGAATGACGCACTTCTCGCACTAGAGGCAAAAAAAGGCACCATCTGTACTAGAAATGTTATATAATATTTCCTGGATTCGGCTTGGTTTCAGAGATAATCAACCTTTTTTCGAAATAAGATTTTCGACATAACTGGTCCTAAGAATGATTTTTGATCACAATGCTACCACAATGTGTTCTAATATCACCACACCTTTTGCCTGACAATCAGAAAATAAGAATAGACTTAACGAAGTAACCTGTCAGTAAAATAATAAATAAACATTTTAACAAATTGTTCCTATGATAAGAAGTAGCGAATTGGCTTTCACAAGCTTTAAAAACAAGCTAATAACTATACAGCGAGTATTTTTAATATTTACTTCAAACCGTAACTAATAGGGTTTAAGTACTATGAACCGATATTGAAAGGTAATTTTAAGTTACTATTTACCACCAAACGTAATGAATTTTTGAAAAGTCGAACAGCAAAAGCTAATTTGACACGTAAAAGCAATAGCTATTTTCAGTTGTGACAAGCAAAGTTGTTATCATGTGGCGATACAATGCACGCTGAATTATTTAGTATGAACAATAATTTCCGATTTTATATATGAACAATTATTCAGCAGGCCCTTAATTAATTACTCAAATCATTTGAAAAAATATTAAAATTCAAGCTGCATTAAAACTGCCATACTGTCTCCGGATATATGTTAAATCATCATACCTACTTATTAAGTATGATTGATTTGATGGTTATGATCAATTAATAAAGATAACACATGCGAATACGCGCTTCTGGAACTCTTGGTATGTAATTAATCCTTAATTGCTCTAAGCAGATACACAACAATCAATCCGTGCTACAATTAATTGATCCTTTCCACAAGTACCCATTACCCAAGGTAGGTAAAGTCAGCTCCTACAACAATTGGGATAAACGATCAGGATCAAAATGCTGAGGTTGTGAAAGATATGATACCTACCAAATTAATGATTAGAATAAAATAAGCATCTATCATAAAAATGTATGAAGATGAATAAGCATTTTTTTGAGCTAATAAGAAAAAATGTCTCATGGATGTCTTTCCTATTTTGTTACCATTTTCCATACACTTTGTATGTGAGGAAATCTGAATGTGAGGACATTTTTTCCTTTTGGGATCGAAAGAGCTCATGGTTTTGAGTAGAAATCATCCAAAATGTATCCATAAATTCAAAATTATGGACAAAATAAAACGAAATGCTGTAATAAATGCTTCTTTGATTTTTTTTGTGGAATTTTTAGGCAAATATGTTTTAAATTAGCAAATCCCGAGCGAACAAACAAGCTTCTCTCTTATATTAGGTTTTAGAGTACAATTACAATATTAATATGTTTTATAAATTTCTTCTAACCTGCAGGGCTAGCCAAGATGCAATTGTATACGATAAACGATAAGTAATAAATGAAGTTTTAATTTTATGGGTATTTATTCATCGAACAACAATTTAAATTAATTACAAATTAAACTAAAACTAACAAATAAAGATAAAACTTATACTAAAATTAAAATATACCTAAACAATCTACCTATAAAAAGAAAATACCTTCCAAAAGATCCGCCTGCGGCATGGTGCCAGGTCATTTAATTTTGTTATTTTATTTGTTATAAATAGTATGTGTTTCAGTTGTTTATCGTATACGATTGAAAAATTGTATTTTGGATAGGCCTGTTGATGTCTGTGATGGAATAAATAGGGTAGGCGGTTCTGAAGGACCGTAGTTTTTTAAACCATTGTCGACCATAGTTTAGCTGAATAGTTTTACGGTACTTCAATTTCTCTCAACTAAAGATAAAATAGATATTCTAAGTGAATAAAGTCGCGAGCAGCTAGTCATATAATAAGTAGGTAACCCACAACAATATCTCAGCCAACGGTGCGGACGAACTTGAAGCTAACTCGAAGTTTAGTTAACCGCAAACGTCGCTAATCCGGCACGAGGCAGAGATTACCAGTTTGTTCCGTTTCTTGACAATTGTTTAATTTAATTGAATTTGAAAATGGCTACTTAACTTTTAGAATTTTAAATGGTTCAGTTTTAGGAGCTTCTCATCGACTAAAGATATAATTTAGAGACTAACCAGATCTGATTGTGTAGGTAGATACACTAGGTATCGTAAAACGGGATAAATAGGAATGGCGGTATAAATAGGAATGTAAAGTAAAATGGGCTGTTAGCGCAGGACAAACAGTCCAGTTTAGATTAGAACAGCAGATTTTTGCATATGTGTTATTCTAAACTGGACTGTTTGTCCTGGGCTAACAGACTAGTTTACTCTACATTCCTGTTTACCCCGTCATTCCTATTTACCCCTTTTTACGCTACCAAATGTACAAATTTGGTATAATTTTTAAAAGTTACAAAATTTACAAGTGGCACAGAAACGTTCGAATTGTCACAATTACTTTAATTGTGGTTTATACTGAAGTTAATTGGGACAGCAATATAAAATTAGGCATTTCCCTGAAAATGCGATGGGACAGTTTGTTCAAAAAATATATTTGCAATGTCGGGTTCATGACGTGCATTCTGCTTGTAACAGTAGAACTCCTTTACCCTTGACTTTGAATTTGACTTTTGGTCGCGATAGTCTTTGGTCGTCTTTCTTGATCGTCTGCATAATTATTAACTTTCTCTGCATCTCGTTCGCACCAATATGGCCGTCCAAACTACCGAGGATCCGAAAACTGTTCACTTCACACGTGCTGATATCAACTTTAGAAAATCCGGGAAAATAGGACACAGCCCTATTCGTATTAGGCTTTGACAATACGCGACCAAGTCGCGTGCTTTGCACGATGCTTGTTCGGAAGTGTGGGAGCTGTCGGAAACCCCTACACATACGAGTATGTTACTATCACCACCCCTATTGTACAACATTTCCGCGACAATACCGTCCACCACTCGCCTGGTTGCAAGGCGATGTTGCGTGCCTTGCGGTTGATGCGTAATGTACGTTGCGCAAGAGTGGATCCCAGTGATAAGACAGCATGCGCGTGATGGTTGTCATTCACAGCTCGCGGGCGAATTTGCTCGTAGAACCAGCATAAGAGCTTTCTCCGAATTCAAATGCTTCGAGACCAAGTTATGCTGGTATTATAGTTTGGCGTGTCTGCGCTCGCGCAACTAACGATTACAAGGCAGCAGTTCAGTGGCGCGTTAGCCACCGGCTGAGATGGCTGTGTCGTGGTACGCCGTGATCGTGCTGGTAGCCACAGCGCTCGGCGCCTCTATTGGCCGTGAGTTTCATTTGTTTCCACAATCGATACGTGTTTTCGAATGCGAAATTGTTTTTTCACTATTTCGTGGGAGTGGACGTGTGAGAGCTCGCTATATGAGGAACCGCGACGGAAGATGTCACACTGTCATCTTTTCAGTCGCATGTTTGTGTACAAAATTGTGCAGTGGTCAACAATTTTTCTAAATTTATTTCGAAATTATTTTAAGGTTTTAAATACTGCAGATTTTTTTACAAGTGATTCTCAATTGAGATCCTACTTCCAGACAAATTTAAATTGCGGCCTGAACCCTGTATTCATGAGTATTTAGCATACAATTTGCATAGAATTTTGCGCACGTTTTGTTGCGGTACGGCTTAATTGCATAATGCCTATTCATTAATTTACCTAAATCCAAATTCTAAATTGTAGTAAAGTTTTAATTTTATTATTTTATTTGTAATGTATAAAGACATTAATTAATTAATAATAGTTGTATCTTTATAAAAACCTGCCCACTGTGAGGTACAATCTAAGAATTTGGTATAATTAACCTACAAAATACGTTCTCTTAAAAAAAACTTTTTAAAAGTTTTCTACAACATCTCAACATCTAGTAACCAATAAATAAAACTAATTTTGTATATTTTCAACATTATTCCACATTCACATTTTTTCTGTTTTCAGTCCTACTATACATATTGGACTGTATTTCAGGTGAACAATATTTTCAATCAACGAAGATGGTATTCATATCTTTTTACAAACAAAAATATATTGCTAGCAAATCTAACTACTTTATACATAATATTTATTTGCTATTATAAAAGTAATGAAGAATGATTATGAAGGATAACATCAGGACAGACGGTCGGGGCACTGAAAATATATTTGTGTATACATTTTCAAATAATTGAAGCCGCATTTATTTTAGTACCACTAGATATTACTTTTTATGCTTAAATGCATTCACTTGTGTTATTGTAATTTGTGATTTTATTAACACGTTACATATTTTCATTTATATTCCGCCAAGCAAAAATAAGAGCAGCGCAGTTTGTCAGCTCGTTATAATAAATGTGTCCGTTTTGTTAATATTCAACTTCAGCATTTATTTACAAACGAAATAGATTTCTAATTTTATAAATTACGATATTGGCTAGAAATACACATCTGTAACTCCTCGTCCGTGTACGAAATAAGCAAATGCTAACATTTTGATTGCTTCAGTCAATGTTATTAAATAATTCATAGAACACTACTCTTGACCTTAATCAAATAGCATGAAATTATAAAAAGTGTCTGACCACGACAGCGTCTACTACCTACATACATAGTAATCATGTAGGTACCTCTTGTAAAGTTTCTGTAACATCATGTTCTTTTTCGGTAAAGAGTATAATATATATTATAATAGTGCATACATCCGTGTGGTTTAGTATATAAAAATAAATAATTATCATATCCGGATATAGAAAAACGAGTCTCAACGTTTTTAATAAAGCTAGACATCTACTTCGTCAGTCTAGTATAGACTAAGTAGGTATAACAGATCGTTTCTAAAAACCGAAAGTTTGATTACTTAAGTTATTCAATCTTGTAGTTGGTCACATAATCTATTTTTGGATATCAAAATTAACCTGTCAAATTTAAAGGTAAGTGTAAATTTTTCCTCTGTAAGTAGGTACCTATGTAGACGTGGTTATTACCTATCTATAATCGATCAGCTAAAGAGTATTATTTTAATATCTAGCAGATAAAATCATGCATATATTGCCTATCTTTATTCTTCTATCGTTTTATCCACAGATCTGTTATCTTAAGAACTCGTCATGTAATTTTTGCATGCATGAAATCGGTTATGTAGGTAACAAATTTAATACTTAGGTGCTCACATTGGCAATCAAAATGTGATATTGGTATGGAAACGAGTACGAAAACTAAATGAAATTCATTTTATATCTTTGTTTCCGTGTCAGAATAATTATGCAAATCATGACACTGTATAATCAGTTTTTAAAAAATATTATGGGGAGTTTTACTACATGTTTGTCATCAAGGCTTGAACTCGTGATACAAACTTCAATTATGTACATAATAATTAAGAGCCAGATAACTTTGTAAAATTCTCCTGTTCCTGTACACTCAACTAATAGGAACCCTATGCCAGTTTAGAACCATGACACAGTGACAACTATTTAGTAACTACCTACGCGATTTCTTAGTTTGCTTTATGGCATTACTTTGACATAGCTCCTCAGTGGCCTAGGGTTCGAATTGGTTATAAATCTTAGCAATATAATTATTTACATACATAATATCCTCATGCCATAATCCTTATCTGAATTAAATGCATGCAATGACATTCCCAAACAATTAAAAACAGCGATTCTTTCATAACGCTGCCGTAACAGGTACTTAGGAAGTACGCGTGCAGACTAAAAAGCAGAGCCTACTTCACTTCAAATCCAAAAGGCGCTATGTATGTTTGAGCGATACAGAGCCTTACGCTATTTAGCTCCTAAGTTAACGTGTAAGTATTGCGAACTACTTAGCAATTATGTCATTAGAATCCGCGTTTTGTAACCGCAGTCACAACAGATAATTAACAAGTTAAGTATCAGCGCCAAATACTTTGTACTCGTAGCTCTCAAAGAAGCCAAGATATATTTACTCCCTTATTCATAAACCTCTCCTAACATACAAACCTATAATTATGGTTTGTCTCTTTCCATCTTATCGAATTATGTATTGTATGTATGTATAACTTTATTGCACATAAACAAAGTTTACAGAGAAAAAAAAAACGACAGTAAATTTAAGAATATGTACAAAGGCGAACTTATCCCTAATAGGGATCTATTGATAAGGCGTAAAACACCTAGATGTTTATTAGTTATGTTTACTAGTGCTTATTAGTTTGATAAGGCGTAAAGTACCTAGATGTGTTAGGCTAAACTTTGACTTTTACAAAGTAGGTATTTGATAAACGACTAAGATTTCGATTACCTACTTTAATGGCACATATTTTGACGATTTCAATTCAATCATGAACAATAACAATTGGCCTGAAACTTTGAGTACCTATAGACTAGTTGATAACTTATTCATTGATCACTGCGCATTATCTTACTTCATTGTGTCCGTCTGGGAATTTAATGTCAGTCAAGTTCAAATCGTAATCTTTATCAACAAGGTTTGAACACTGACCTCTTGGTCCCGTTTGACGTCACGCTACATACAGGATGTTCAATGGTTCAGTAGCCAAACAAATAAAACAACATAATTTAAATCATCCTACAGGTAGAGTGACAATCAACAGGCAAGGTGCCCGCTAAGCAGGTTCGATTTGAAAATGAAATGAAATGAAAATGAAAAATGAAAATGAAAATTACTTTATTTCGCTTAAACAATTACTTAAACTAAAGAAAGGTAGGAATCTCCTAGTAAGTATAGGAATACTTGTGACAGGAGATCCGCTCTTCCCTAATGTCTTACAGTGAACAATAATTAAAAAGAAAAACAAATATAAATTCTTCTTAAAATAGAATAAACGATAAACGTAAAAATTGTGTGTGTGTGTGTGTGTGTGTGTGTGTGTGTGTGTATGTGTGTGTGTGTGTGTTATTTGTGTACGGCTGTTATGTAGTGTTATATATTAGTGCTTCAATGTCATCATAGTTAAAACCTTTTAGCCAATTAGTTACTGCTTTTTTACAAGTGTGGAATCTTAAACTGAAAATGTTGGTTCTTTTATTAATTTTATTATAGATATGCGGTGATAATTTACAAAATTGAAATGAAGCAAACCGCGATTTACTTCTTGTTATTGGAGCTATGTTGTAATTACGTCTACCGGTATTTAACAGTGGGTTATATGTGAGGGATCTGTGTACTTTAAGGGTTGTTAATAAAATAAATAGTTTTCTCATTGACAATAGTTCGGAAGTTTTGTGTAGTTCATTTGTTGAGTATAGATACGGCTTAAAATACATTACTTTGATTAGGCTTCTTTGTGCTCTTTCAACCTCAATAAATTTGGTCTTGGCTGCACCACCCCAGGCAGTAATGCAGTAGCACATAACGGATTGGGCCAGTGCAGTGTAAATCTGATTTAACAGAGTCTTTGAGGCGATGTGGCGTAAGGTCTTAAATAACCAAATAAGTTTGCGGATTCTGCTATTAACGTACTCGATGTGAGAATACCATGAAAGACGTTGGTCTATCATGACCCCGAGATATTTAGTAAATGCTACTTTTTCTATGTGGGAACAGTTGCAAGTGGAAGAGTTGTTTGAGTTACAATTATGGATTTTGAGATTGTGATTAGTGGATGGTTGTGAACTGATATTTTTGGTGAAGCAGATGTAGTTGGTTTTTGCCCTATTAAGCGTAAGTAAGTTAGAATTAAGCCAATCATTTATATTTCTAAGACCAGTTTCCGCATTTTGAAATACAGTATTCCATGACTTTCCATTAAATACAATAACGGTATCGTCCGCATATGAAAATATTTGACCATCTTTAATATACATATCCGTCAGGTCATTGATATATATTAAAAACAAGGTAGGCCCGAGGACGCTTCCTTGTGGGACGCCAAAGGATACATTAGAACTATTGCTTATGTGATTTTCAATTCTGGTACGTTGTGTTCGGCCTTGAAGGTAGTCACTTAACAAATCCAGTGGCTTACCGCGGATTCCGATGTATTCTAGTTTGCGTATAAGGGTAGGAAGAGAAACGGTATCAAACGCTTTTTTGAGGTCTAAAAATATTGCCATAGATTTGTCGCCTGTATCTACTTGTGAAGTTATTAAGGAAGTAAGTGCTATTACAGCGTCTTCTGTGGATTTGCCTTTTCTAAACCCGTATTGATTTTTTGATAGTATATGAAATTTGTTAAGATATGAAATTAATCTGTCGTTTATTAGTTTTTCTATTATTTTGGAAATTGCAGATAATACAGAAATAGGTCTATAATTATTAGCTTCGGTTTTTTCTCCACTCTTATGCACTGGTGTTATTATAGATTCTTTGAGGATGGGAGGGAACACACCATTTGAGAAGCATAGATTTGCTAAGTGGGTGATAATTGGAACAACTAGAGGTTTTGCAAATTTTAGAAACTCTGTAGGGATATTGTCATGACCTGGCGCACTTTTAGTTTTTAAACTCATGATTATTTTGTCTACTTCATAAGTATCAGTATTTGTTAAGACAAATGACGACAAAATTGGTTTATCAGGTGGGTTAAAAGAGGAAACATTTGGTGTGATTTCTGCAGCTAAGTTTCTTCCAACATTAGCAAAAAACGTATTCACGTGATTAACAGATTCATGCGGTGTTGGTTTACTATCTAGTAACTGAGTGTTGTTAGATTTAGTTGTTTTGTAGTTTGTGATTGTTTTGATTGTATGCCAGAGAGCTTTTGAATTTTTCACTGAATTAGATAATTGTTCTCTTTCATATTTACGTTTTAGTTTTTTTATCAGGTTATTACAATAGTTTCGGTATCTAACAAACGTTATTTTTAGTATTTCATTTTGCGGATCAGTACGAAGATTTAATTGCATTTTATTTCTATTTTTAATACAGCGTAATATTCCAGGGGTAATCCAAGGTTTTATAGTTCTATGGCTTTTAGGTATGTTTTTTATTGTTTTACTATTGGACAGTGAGTTTTGAAGTTTACGTGTTAATTGATTTATGACAAATTGTGGATCAGTGCTATGTAAAAGATTATCTAAGTTTTTTTCTTGTAAGTCAGCTAGGGCTCTGTTGTAATCATAGCTTACGTGTGTTTTGGGAGTTTTCTCAGACACATTACATCCCGTCAAAGATAGGTAAATAGTATTATGATCAGTAACTGTCGTGTTGAGAACAGCTACAAACGCAGATAGTTTGTTATTTGGAATTTTCAGTATAAAGTGATCTAAACAGCTGTTTATTCTTGTCGGGAGTGTGTGAGCAGGAAGTAAGCCATGTGTGGAGAGCATATTAAGATATTGGTGTCTGTTAAAACTCTCATAAACTGATTCTTGTTGACGTGGAATGAGATTTATATTTATGTCTCCGGTTAAAACAATATTTTGGCCAGTTTTTATAGTACTTAGGTAAGTATTGAGAGAATTTATAAAGGTTAAAGCATTGGGGTTTGAAGGGGATCGATAAATCCCTATTATTATGATATTATCTATTTGAACATATATACCAGAGGCGTGATCTATTTTAATCTCTCTAATATCTGTTTTTAAAGTAGATTTTACATAAACCACCACACCGTCATTTTGGTTAAGATTATTAATGGTTGATAATGACACATAGTTAGAAATATGTGGAATAGGTTTTACGTCGTTTAATCTACATTCTGTTAAAATAATAACGTCGACTTGAAAATCTAATTGTGAAAGTGTAATTAAGAAGTTGTCAATGTTGCAGTAAATACTTCTTATATTTTGTGTAATTACGGTTAGCTTTTGGCCTACTCTAGGTGATAGGGTTTTAAGATCCTGGATATCGCATGCTATGGAAGTGGCAAGTTCAATGTCGTCAATTTCTATTATATTATTTAAGTTACTAGCCATTTTGTACCGATATTTTTAATAGCGTGTGTCAAACGTGTGGGATTTATTTTTTGAAATATAAATAATTTTATACAAGGCCCTAGAACTGTACAGTATATAAATAATTGTGAAACCATTTCTCTATATGTAAGATTTAAGTATTCTGTATTTATAAATATGTAGCAAACGTGTAGCGTGTTGTTGGTGTGTCGGTGTATAACATAGTGCAGGTACATACATAGAGTGAGCATCACCGTAGTTATTAACAGCACTGAGAATAGATTGAAAGAAGTAAGTATAAAACAATAGTTCTGAAAACACATGTGAAATACGATTTGAATTGTACATATATCTAGTCATTTTTCTTGCAGTAACCGTTGTATTTGGGCTTCATTATTAATTTGAATCACCGGCGATGTTTCATTTTTCCGTACAAACACCTTGCCGAGATAAGTCCAACAGAAGGTGTAGTCTTTTGATTTCGTTAAATCACTAGCCAGGAATCGTAGACGTGCTGCTTTTGGTGTTAGTTGTTCACAGACATATATGGGTGTACTATCACTCTTCGTGTGGCCTAAATGCTTAGCACTTAGTTTATTTGTACGGTTTTTTATGTTGTATTCCTTGCATTTTTTAAGGAACTTTTCTTTAAGGAGGGTGGACGACATCTCTACTACAATAGGTGAGTTTGGGTCTTGTTTTTTGCCACGCACTCGATATATCGACGGCCCCTACGTAAGTTGTCGTAACTTGAAATTTGGATTTTTCTTTTTATTTCATAAAACATTATATCTTTTAGCAATGTTTCCGTTCCACAAAGAAAAAATCAAAAAAACCTATTACAAATAGCTTTTTGACACCCGAAAACTATCGTAACTTAAAAAAGCACCGTCGTATACTGTAGTAAGTGTACTTACGATAGTTAATACGGGGCGGCCACCCGCGCTCGCGCAGCGTAAGTGCCAGTTACGATCTTATACGCGGTGGGACAGAGGTTTTTCAAGAGCAATAATTTTTTAACAAAGACTAACAACTAGATGAAACAAAAATGGATAAACGATACATTTTATTCCATAAAAGTAAGACACTACATCGGAAACAAACTCAAAGTAACTGCGAGACCAAAATTAATTTTCGAAACGGCCGTTGGAGTTAAACAAAATGTAGTCTGAGATGAAATAAAAGACAGTTCAGAAATAAAAATGATTTAAAACCACTAAGCAAAGTTAGCAATCTGTTCGAGTTCGCTCAGAAATCAGTTGTGAATTTATTAGTATGGATGCTGACAATTTTTTAATAATACCGGTGAATACTGTAGTATGTTATCACTTACCACAACTTACTTCGGAGTTGAAGATCGGTGTTTTGTCTTAAGTTTAACATACTACTATTTACGTTGGATTTTATAATTTTTTTTGTGTTGTATGTGTACTTGAGACATTTTTCGTCGGAAATTGTTTTTAAATTTCTATTGTAAGTGATATTTAAGACAGTATGCGCCGGATCAAATACAGAGTTACTACAATTTACAATTATAATGTCGGCGTATTTCAATAATTTTTGCTCATTATACAGGTTCGCCGCTTCTTTTTGAACCAAACGATAAATAAATGCATAAGTCATTGTAATAAAACGGTATTTTTTGTGATAGTGACGACGACAAAACAATCATATAACTTACATTATTAAACACTGCAGCAGTTGGTGGGTTCATTTAAGAGTATTTAGTCATCATTCATCAGTGAAATCATCGTCTGTAGTTCGAAGATTTGACTGCTGACTGAATGAAACCGCCAACAGCTGCAGTATCTTAATCATGAAAGCGACACGGCTGTTCTTTAAGAATATAATTACGTTGAAAAACGCTTGATATCGATCTCATAATTATGATGTAGCTTAAGCTGAAGGCATTTTTGTTAACTGATTTTTTATTATGTCTTTGCACTGTGAGAGAAGTCATTAATCTGCCATGTCTATAATTATAATTTCAAAACTACGTTCCTAATGCTGAATGATAGACTGTTTTTGTGTAGTAACTAAATGCACAAAATTATAATAAAACGGCTAAACTCATATATATTATATTCGGTAAATTAAACATGACCACCAAGCGACTCGCTGATCCCGTTGGGATCGGACGGGTTGAGGGTGGTCTTGCGCTGGCACTGATGTCATGTCCAACTGCGGGTTTATGTCACCGAACACTACGTAACAGATGATAAGCACACGAAGTCACTGTGTGCACAAAATCATCATTATTGGCTCGGAGATTACCGGCTTCTATGCCGTTGGCTCAGTCCAGCCCCCATTCCGATTAAAATTACTCTTAATTAATCTTATTAGTATATCTTCCGTGGCAGGTAGCATCTTTAACGTACCAGCATCCTCGCTTTATCAAAGCGTTTAGGAAATGCAATGTGCCTGTATCGTATGCGTCCACCACAGCCGAGCTATATCTATCTCCCTGTCCTTGACACTCCGAATGTGCTCCGAGTCTTGTAGACCCATTACGTCGTTCCTTACCGAAGTCGTACGGTATCTCATAAACACCTGAACTGCCAATTGAATTTCCGTCCTTTGGAAAGCGTAAGAAGTACTCATATTGATATGAGGACGCAAAATAGTCTTAATGCTACACCTTCGGCGTAAAAGGCATCCAATTCCGTTTGTCACTCCTGTAATATGAGGCAAGAATGATGGTGCCCTCTCTACTGTGTGGTGATGTCGATACGTCCCTGAGCTCCTTGTACGCTGACTTTGTCTCCAACCATATCTGTTGCTCTCCAAGCTCTCCAACGTCTCGTCTCGTCTGACATGTTGCATCATTTGTAATAGTTTAGATAACAGGAGGTAATAAATAGGAGATGCCTGTGTCCAGCAGTGGACCGAAATAGGTGAATGATGTGATGTGAATAAAAGATATAAACTCTTTTCGCATGTATTGTGAATCACGGAACCGCGAGGACAGGTTTGTGAGATAATGGTATAAGCCAGTTAGCAGGTAGCGTTTCTATAGACTTTTTGTGACAGACGATCATTCTGACCTAGCATTAATAACCCATCAAGAAAACGAAGTGTCCCATCTACCTCTCTCTTAAATGTGAACTTTATTCTGGGATGTACCTCATTAAGATCGGTTAGTAACACATCAACAACTCTATCAGGAATTACAGCAAAAACGTCATCCACATTTTGTAACCAGCATCTCGGCCTTTTCGGACAAC
Organism: Thaumatotibia leucotreta; assembly: GCA_025490895.1. NCBI lineage: Eukaryota > Metazoa > Arthropoda > Insecta > Lepidoptera > Tortricidae > Thaumatotibia > Thaumatotibia leucotreta. The sequence goes on along the minus strand of JALPQI010001218.1, from coordinate 102,801 downwards.
TCTTGAATGCCCTCTGCTTAAATTTATCCATGAAAATGTTGACCAGTACCAGAACTACATTATAAGAGAACTCTTTGCTTCAATCTGCAAATAATACTCCCCTTGCCAAACGGAATAGCAACTATTCAGGAAATGTTCGATGAATTTCATGTGCACAGACGTTACGAGCTACAACATCTTTAATTATTTTTATAGTTTCCAATACTCTCAAACAATGAAGCTACATCAAACTCAACTACATAGTCTCGTCTTCATTCAACACAACATTTTCCAAAAACTGTACAAAAACACTTTACCTGATCTATTTTTCATAATAAAATATGCAAAAAAACTATTCACCTGCTTAATTTTCTCAAAATATTTCATCAGGGTCCCATGAAAATACTATTAAATTGTTTGTTAAATGGCATAATATAGTAACTAACAAAAAGATTTTATAATGTGTCCGCAAAATAATGTTGTAAATAACAGATACGACAAAACTTACGCGCATAATTCCAACGTATCTTGTAGTATGTATTACTTACGATCAATGACCATTTATTACCACCAGCGTAAAGTGAAGTAAGTAATACATACCACAATTTTTAGATTCTCTTCTCCGTCATATACTGTCGTAAGTGCAATTCCGGCAAAAATATGAAATATATCAGAGAAGTAATTATATCAGTATAAAGATAGTATCTTTGTTATTGATTATGCCAATTTTCAAAGCAATCCATTGAACTATGTGACTACCGTACACATTTCAAACTTTAAAGTGCTCTCCTGTAAACTTGCCATTTTCAACTTACGACAACTTACGTAGGGGCCGTCGATATATCCGTGACGCTTTCTTTGGTTCCATTGCAGTCAATAGTCTCAGAAAGATGCGTTACCATCTTCAAAAGGTCTTCTTTAGATTCCTTGTCGATTTTGGGCACATTTTTTATTTCAATATTACTTTTACGCGATTCGCGTTGCATATTTTCTAGCTTGTCTTCCAGTAATACGATGTACTCCTTGTCCTTCTTGTTGTTCATTTCCAGTTTTTCGATTTTCTTTTTGAGCTCCTCATTTTGTTCCGATAAGTAACTTATAGATTTTTCAATGCAACTGTTAGTTTCTTTGATCGCCTGAAGTGTAGGGTTTATCTTTTTGAGTTCAATATCTTGAGATTTCAGAGCCTCTTGAATCATCATTTTAATTTCTTTTTTGAATTTTTCGAAGTCTGTATTTTCAGTTTGCGTCATATTTTTAGTTGATGTTTTTGTTGCTCGTGTAGTTGGTGACATTATTAGGTACCAGGAGTCAAAATAATAGGAGGTTAACTTTAACTTATCTTCGCGTTTGCCGTGCGATGGCTCACAGTCAAGGACGTTGCGCACCCGTCGATGGTTTCTCCGAATTTTCAAAAATGGGCGGCGCTTGTACGTACGTCGGCCAATGGGTTGCTGTGGGCGTGGTTAGACGATGCAATGGCGGACAAGCTGCGCAGGACTATTCATTCATGCAGATTTATAATGGGTGTTTATTTTTTTTTAAACATCGTTGTCAGTATTATTCAAAATGTATATTTTATAGTGCGCTTATTTGTAGCCAGTGTGTTCTTACGTAGTACCTTAAAGCTCAAAAAGTAACAATAAAAATATAAAAGAAATACCTAGCACGCCTTCTCAAAATAATGCCAATTTAAAACGTACAATTTTAATTCAGTCGTCCCTACACTGCAGATTACAGAATAACATATTGATCTGGAGTGAATGTTAACATTTTAATTTCTGCCAATTCAAGGCGAGATTGCTTTCCAATGAACCTATAATATTCATCCTGTGTTTTTTGACGTAATTCCAGCTTTTATATTTTCAATAAGTGTATGTAGGGCTTATGGGCGTATGAACGTAACGTGTACATACACTTAGGTAATAGAGGGGGTTGTAGGTTTTTGCAATTGAAATAGCAGGCCCTAAGTGTATAGTACATACACCTTCGGACTCTAATACAAAATGCCCTTGCTAGGATATAGGCTAATGCCCCTCAGACATTGTCATTTCATTAATGTAATTTATTTCGTTATAAACAAAAAGATGTGTACTTGAATACAATACAGTTCCGTGGAGTTTTCACCTAGGTGCTCGTAAATTAAATATTATGCAAAACGACTAAATGTTACGACAAATAAATATGTTTGCGCTTCAATTTAGACCCGACCGTGTCAGATACGTAAAACAGCCTTTACGCAGAACGCTGCCACTCAACCTCCATTGACGCTGGATTTTAAGGCTCAGCTTACACAGACACCGGACGTTTTACGATTACGAGTATATCCGGGCATCAGTCACTGACACCGAGCCGGAGATTATTCCTTTTTCCGTGAAATTCCCTTCTCTCTGAACTTGATTGAAATAGGTACAAATAATTTGTAAAGTAATTAAGCTCTTACAACTGACCTCTTTTAACGTAATTGGCTATCAACAAGGGAGATGAAAAGGACATACTTAGATATTTATCGAGCTTGAGTAGGTAGTTACAGTCCATTTTAAATACGAAGGCCCGAGGCCACTCGAAACTTTTGTCATTTAATTGGTCCACTACAAAATGGCACGTGTCGTACACCGATGTATGCAAAAAAATATCACTCCACAAAAGGATTTGGTCAGGTATCTTTTGTTATCACTGATCCTATCGTTGACGCCTCAAGACTTTGTCAAGTGGAATCGGGCCTTCGTATTTGAAATGGAACATACCTAATTCATTACATCATATCAGCCGAACGACGTCCACTGCTAAACATAGGCCTCCTCCAAGACTGCCACAATGTCCGGCGCCACCTACATATCCTACGTCATCTAATTGTAATTATTGAACTGTCGGTCTCTTACACATTACTTTCTATGCTTCTGATATTTCCTCACATTTGCTGGAGGAAGTGGAATGCACAGAAAATGTATATCATACATAGCTCTATAATTGCTAAAGGTATACTAGGCCGGATATTCTCTGTTGCGAAATAGGTGTTAACGTCGTCAGTAAAAATACTGTTACATTTTATTACGATTCAATAAAGTTGGTACCGCGGTAACCGCAAGTCCACACTACAACTCTTACAGCGATTCCGCGGACTTGCAAATTACGAAGGCGTTATTCACAACGAGCGCATTGATCTACAACTCAACTCTTCCCATGGCTGTAGTAAGAGTCGACTTAGGGATTGAAATATCAGTGACCAATCATTTATTAAAGTTTATGAGCAACTTCATCATAGTGGACGCACTAATACGATCCCTTATCCGCTTGCCCAGCGTGGTAATTATGGGCGTCCATAAATACGTCCATATACATATACATTACCTACATAGGTAATGTATATGTATATGGACGTAAAAGGCCTGTGTGCAGCAGTGGAATTAAATAAGCTGATGATGGTAACATCGATCTGGGCAACCAGAGGGCCAACCGCGATCATCGAAAATCGGAAATTTCTAGCAACCACCTCTGTCAGTCCAATTTAGTGCGCAATTTTGATGTTCGTGATACGTGCCTAATGTAAGTGATTTGACAATTGCATTTCGTGAATTACTAGTTGTGCCCTTTGCATTGATTCCACCCGCATGAGATATCGTCTGTGCCAATCACTAGGGGGCTAGATTGTATAAACAAAAGAATCACATCCGTTTCTGCGGGCTTAACCGCAACATACAAACATAAGTACACCTGCTCCTCCTTGGCGATTGGATCTAATATTTTAGCTTGTTTTACTTATGTCGTAGGCTCTATCGCTATTGGGTGATTTTAGAGGCTATATATATAAATACTCTCATATTCAGAACGTATGACGGCGGTAGATTCCCAAAACTTTGCAGTCCTACCGCAATTTTAAAATTAATATACAGCAAATCGTAGATAGTAGCAGCACGTATCGTCTCCAAGTTGAATCTTAACAGTATTCAGAAATATAAAATTTGCAGTAAGAAGGAATTGTAGTCTGCGGTCGCAATACTTCTCCATAATTTCTCCATATTCAATGGTACCGTTCGTTCATGCAATTGATTTTCAATTTGGACTACCTACCTTTCCTACCTCTATCGTCCTCCTTGACGTATCCGTCAATGGCGAAACCTGGCTTCATGACCATCACGAGCGCCGGTCATGAGCACGAATGTGGCTTGCAAAACCGAATTTGGTTTTAAAGGTTCTGTTACAGGGCGCACAGAGCAACTCATCTTTGCTGTTATATGTGTAGGTATAGGAAGGCTTTGGACGGGTTTTTCTGCTGAGACGTTTAGCAATCGAGGTCTTCCAAGCGACGCTTCTCAAAGTTAACAACTCATGAACAGAACTGCGCCATAACCCTACCTACATGCTATTGCAGTCTGCAGTAGGCTGCAAACTCGTACTTCGAGTGTACAAACTGGTTGGAAGCTCGAACACGCGGGTCGTGCGGCATGGCGTCCATGTCAAACAAATTCAAGCTTAAGTGGCCTGAGAAATCCTTTGGACGCTCGACGCCCAAGCTGTCGCGCTGCTGCACGCTTGCTACTCAGGCCTTAGGATGCTTCAATGACGCGGAGCCGTGCAAAATTAACCAATTACATTCTTCAAATTCAAAATTCGAAACACTGTGATGCGGTCTCGTTGGCCAAGCTCCCACAGCTCCGCTCCGCTCCGCGTCAGTGGAGCCACACCCTAAGGCACGTGGTCGCCTATATTCTGCAAGCAACAACAACAACGCAATGTAGAACGCTCTGTACCATGACCGCAACTGCTGCCTTACATAACACGCTCTGTTTTTGTTTCGCGATTCGCGATCGTCGCGTGCATTCTAATGCCGACAAACAACGCACAGGACGCAATCATGCGATGGAATGAGATGGATGAATGTAGTATGCTAGCATTGTTAGCAATATGCGTCCTCTTGCGACACGTAATTGGAACTGGGGTAGCATTTGCATTTTAATTGGATGTCATATTGGACCGCTGCCGTGACGTGCACGTCCTAAAACATTTCTGTGAAATGAATCCTGGGGCCAATTTAACTCGAGAAAGTGGTGGAACGTGGCTACCTTATTATTCCCTATCGTTTTATTTTGATTCTACGAAACAAATCTGTTTGGAAATAATTTATAATAGCAGATATATTCAGTTCTACGGCTTTATTAATAAAAAAATATGGACGATACATGGAAATATCGTCATTTTATCTTTTATGCATAAAATACTGGTAATATTTAATATTTACTTTTGTCCCATAATACACTCCTTTTTTATATCACACAAAAAATGAGAAACTTTACTGCCCGATGGAGCATTTATAAGATTTTTTGTCATCAAGTATAGATTTATATCTGAACGCCATATTAAAAAAAAAAACACTATACATGTATTGTATGATTAATAAACGTGCCTTTTCTGGTGTTTATTGCCAGGTTCATTCGCTACTTTTACGTATTTGTAAAATCACGAACATTCAAAATTAGCAATCTCGCATTTTAATAGGTAAATGCACACCTAAATAAAAACATAACTAAGTATTTTTTTTTGTTAAGGGTATATTCGTGATCTACAAAGTTCGTAGATCGTGTCGTTTTTGTCAATTCAACCATCAAGCACAGTCATATTATTTGATCGTTCCCACGCGTTCAATATTTGCAAAACACACGCTAAATCAAACACAATTGATTTGTTAGGGATAAATCATGTGGGTCACCCTCGCATTACCAGTAACATTTACCACCCACATATCCGCTTACAATAAATTGAATCAATATTACTAGGTACTTGTTTATGCTGGTACAGTCAACCAAGATATGGTTTGCCGGCACATCTCCATAAAATTGATTATGCAGAAGTGTGAAACGAAACGAACTTGGTTGACCGTAATACAGACTGAAAGCCTACAAAATACACGTCAAATGGAAGTAAGAACTAAAATTTGAAGTACTTTTTTAATGTGCATCACGTCAGTTTTTTTTTGTACAGTCAAGTGCAAAAATAAGTAGGTATCGAAAGAATCCGCTCATAAATATGTTACGACTTTCTTATTACACAGAATTAGAGTGCTTTGGGAAATATTTTTGAATATTTTTGTATACACCTTATTTTGTCTTGGACTATACCTCTCATTAGGTACATGTAATTACTTTCTAATTGCCTACGCTGTGTGTTCGATGCGTTAAATAATAATAAATAATACATTAAATTATTTTCTGATTATTCATGACCAGAGATCGGAAAAATGTGCGTCATTGTTTGCAATAATATGGACATGACTCCTAAGTTGATTGAATAATTAATCATTTAATCATTATCGGAAAATTACATATTTGACACCGGTAACTATGAAAACCTTTTTAAATAGTCACCTTAAAGCTTTAAATCAAATTTCAAAAAATATTCGTTTGATTAATTTCAATCAATTTCTGAGTCATGTCTGTATTATTGCAAACAATGACGCACATTTGTCCGATCCCTGTTCATGACAGTATCTATTACTTACTAGCAATGCTACTTGGCTGCAATTACTATTCATATATAGCTTGATTCACACTAATAACTAATTCTTTAGTGATAGAATGCGGTTTTATTTAATAATAAAAAAAATTACGCAATTTTCAAGATATAAGCACACATAGGGAAAAACCGACAAAGAAAAGTGGCTTTAACTTTGAACTATACATAATAAAATTATGTAATGATATTGATACTTCAATTCAGACAGCAATCTGTACAATTGAATGTCCAAACCTGGACCCAAGCTTTCAATTATTTATGTATATTTTTTACTAGTAAAAGCAGATGTTAACAACGCAATGTTCCCAAATATCCAAATGAAATAATTGTTATATAAGTCTAGAGACGCCTGCAATGATGCACCTCAGGGAGGTGAAGCGGGCTGTTCGCTCTTTAAAACTAAAACATACAAACATCGACAAAAAAAAACAATGCCTTTAACCTATGTATATATACATCATTTATTTTTGACTCTATTGACAGCTTGTCAGAATTCAAATTTGAATAAATCTTTGTCAAGGTCATGCATTCAAGGGTTAAAAAAAATCCATCAAACAAGGAAGTATGTCAACTGACGTTATTTATTTGTGTATAATGATTTATTTATACGGGTAAATGGAAATAACATGTCGTCACCAAGGCAATATTTTGAGTTATAAACTTATAAATAAATCGTGGTTCGAAAGATGCTACTCTGTTTGATTAGGTATTTAACTAAATGTAAACAATATTGCAGTTTCTTTTTATTGATAAATGCATTTAATAATCCAATATTTGGTGGAACTTATTTTCTACTGCAAGGTGGTTAACATGTAGTTAAATACCTAACCAATCAGAGTGTAACAGAAGATGTAAGTAAATACTATTACCTACTTATTGCATTTCGAGATCGAGATCGAGATTTAAACCACTATAAAATATGACTAGACACGTTATTTCCATTTTCACACATATTTGTCATTATAATTTGTGCATATTTATTTATTTATTCATCATACCATTTTCAGTAAAGTTCATCCCATACCGCGTACCATCGAACGAGCCCGTCATAAAAACGAGCCGTATCCTCCGGACGCTAAAACAAGTATGTACGTAAGTCTGTCTGTGGTATATCGGGAACTCACGAATCTCACGATTGGTGGAGGTGGCACGTATAAATAAAAAACATTACTGTTCAAACGCGAAGACGTAAAATGTCAATTTCTTGACAAAAATTACTTCGTAGCTCTATTGTCTTTGACTATCATTATCATCTTAAAATCTTGACATTTTACGAATTTGTTTATTTCGGTAACATTGTCACTATAAATGCTTGCATACATTTACTCGTACTACAGACAAATCAAATATTACAAAACAAAAGATACTAAAATAATTTTAGTGCGAAGGAAGGGCAGCGCCTTCCTCAAATCCGAACCATCTAGAATATTATAAAACGTATATTCTAATACATTTACCCCTGTATAAACTTGGGTTAATCATCTAACACCGGGTTAACTGGTTAAATTACGATATTCTTAGCAATTCTAATCGTTTAACCTCTCACCTACAAACCTCGCCGTACCCGAGATTGTGCAAATAAGAAAGAAAGAAAAAGCACTTATAGACAAACACAATATTTTCGTAGAAAAACAAAAAATAGAAACCGTACAAAACTATAGAAAAACTTACATATTTAATCTAGCAAAACAGACAAAAATAATTACATCGTTTCGGTCCAACCACCACCAGTTTATACTCACATTAAACAATTCACATCAATGATCTTTAAGTAGATAGGTAGTTACTCGTTCCTTCAGCTCGAGTACAATAATAATAACATCTATAATTAAATTTATTAGGAACAATTAACTAGATTGAAGCGCTTAATTACTCAAGGTAATTGAAGGAGAGTGTTCCTGAGGAATTTCCTTGACAACTGTGGAACCAGTGATAATAAACACAGCTAAGTATCGATTTAGGAATGATAACATAATAACACTACCTTATAAATTGCTTTCAGCCAGCCTTGGCTGTTTAGACATGTTTAGGAACAATTTAAAGGGATAAGACCAAACCCCATGTACTTTTTTTTTCTATTTTTTTTTCCAGAAAAAATCTTTTGATTGCAGCGCCATAGCTGATCGTGATCACGATTATTTTGATTAAATGCATTTTGTATAATTCGAAATTTTCATCGAAACCTACAGCAAGATAAAAAAATAAAATTAACATAGGTGCATCGTATTATCTTCAATAATATGTATATGTATATGAAAATTATGAAATGTCTTTTTTTAAATACTTCGGTTTCTCAAGCGCAAATAATTTAAATATGCAAATTTTCCACAATTATTCAATGATTATTTTAACAAATTATGTATTTACAACTTATCCTTGATTCATACATTCATACTTACACAATGACGACATTATTAGTATGACTTTACTTAAACATATTAAATGAAATACCATTGCCTATGGCACATTATATGAATAAGTTAAATGTTTTCTTTCCGGTGGCGAATGCACTATTTATTTAGTCCCATACGCACTACTAATCAATACACTCTAATTTAGACAGCCCCTCTGCACATAAGGAACTAGTCCCAAAACACCATATTTCCAAAAACGCTGATATGGGTAAATCTACAAGACTCTAACAAAAAATACCAATTATTTCGTGTTTTTAAATTAATTTTCAAAATTGTGTTTCTGTATGTCTAATGTTTTAAGTACAGAGTTTAATTTAATTATGGGCAAAACTGACAACAATGCAACCTTCTCTAGCGGTGGAAACATCCGCGTCTGCGAAAGTCGATCGGCTAGATCAGAATCTTACTAACTAAAAAGCACATTTGAAATATTCGCAAGTTCAAGTTTCGAGCATATCCTAATAGTTCCATTAATCCGACAGCGGAAAAGCAGGTGCTGGAGAAGTCAGCGTGCGGACGCGTGTGGGTGACCGTCCACTCCCCGAACATCAACCAAGGAGATCGCGTCGTGCTACAAGATGCTATCGAGCTCAACTGGGACTTCTCGAGCTGCGATTTTTTACCCAAACAGGTAAATACGTTCAGCCTTTTTTAGTCCGCTGTTGTGTGGCCTCTCCGTATGAACGCACTAAACCCATAACGCATAAAGCGGCAAGCAAGCTAGCAATTGTAGAGTGTCCACTATGATCTCAATCTTTAATAACCAAATAGTTAGTGACACTTCAATTCCTTAGTCGACTCTTATGACACCAACGAGAAGAGTTGGGGTGATGACAAAATAATATTCTTACTGCCGTCACCATGCGGAACATCAACCAGCGCGACTGCGTTGTGCCACAAGACGCTATCGAGCTCAACTTCCCCAAGATGTTTTGCCCAAACAGGTAAATATGTTCATCTTAAGCCTTTTTTAGTCCACTGTTGAACATAGGCCCCTCCGTATAAACACACTAAGCCCATAATCGCCACGCTCGGCAAGCGGGCTGGCAATCGCAGAGTGTCCACTATGATCTCCAGCTTCAATAACCGAATGGTTAGTGACACTACAATCTCTTAGTCAACTCTTACGACACGCACGCATTCTTTATTTTACTAGTTAAAAAGACGGTAAGGATCACAGAGGGTACTTATAGAAAGACTATAATGATAGTCTATTGGATGCAGTTTATAGCGACTGCTAATTAGAAGCATGTTACCACATGCTTATTGACTAATGACCATTTTTTTATATGGATAACATTTGCCCGTGCTGTGGTATACAAAGAAGGCTACGAAATACTTTGCTTTTATTACATTTGTATATTTAATAATTTGGTGTCTGTCTACAGACTATAAGGTAGCTTAATATTTGTAGTAGATAATTATATATACTGTACTAGCAGTTACCCGCGGCTTCGATCGCGTACTAACATCTATTCACTGCGTGTTAATGTTTTCCCGCGATTATCGCGCGTTTGCCTTAACCGATTTAAGTGTGGCGGATGGTGCTTTTACCCGTGGTTCGGCTGCGTTCTATAAATTTTTATCACGGTCGTATTAAACTTAATGCCTAAATTCAAGATGGCGAACTTTTCTTGCAATTTTGACTTAAAATTCCATATGAAGAACTTCCAGGACCAGGGGTTTAGGCTGTGCGTGGATCTTTGTCAGGGAGCTTCTTCTTTTATGTATATAGATAGATAGATTATCAAATTCCATCCCATAACAGGGTAAGCGGTGTTACACGTCCGCCTTGTTAGATTTTAAAATCGTTATTGTTTTCGTGAACAATGACTTGATAAACCGTGGAATCGATATCCATGTTGATTTTTACTGTTTGCCCTTTTTACAACATTCAAGGATTGATTTCTCAAAAACTTAAAACACGTCTTTACTCATTTATGTTTAGGGATACTCCTGTGAAATTCGGGATGAAATAGGTATTTTAATTGATCAAGTTTCGCCATACAAACCCTGGACCCCTATCGCACCCCCTAGGGGGTGGATTTTGACCTAACCATTTTTAGAGCTTCCCTACACCCTCAAAGAAACCTACGCACTATATTTGGAATCTCTAGAACCATAAATGAACATGATATATAAATAAATAATAAAATTATATTGATATTTTTCGAAATTTACCCCATAACACCATAACCGTGTACATAGTATTTCATGTCCGCCGCGTTAAATTTTAAAATCGTTATTGTATTCGTGATCTACGTCCCGATAAACCATAGAAACGATACCCAACTTGATTTTTTCACTTCGTCACCTTTTTTACCTTTTCCGGGGGTTGAATTTTCAAAAAACCTTTAACATACCTTTACTCAATTACTTTAAAGAATACTTTTGCGAAGTTTCGGATCAAATAGTTCAACTAATCTTATTTCGCCATACAAACTTTGGACCCCCATTTCAACCCCTTAGAAGGTGAATTTTGTAAAATCCTTTCTTAGTGCTCGTCTACACCATAAAAGGAACCTACGTGCCAAATTTGGAGTCTATAGGACCAGGGGTTTAGGCTGTGCGTGCATCTTTATAAGGGAGCTTCTTCTTTTATATATATAGATAGGCTATATGTTCGAACGGTTTTGGTTTACGATTTCTATTATACCTAGGGCAGACATATTTAACATAGAGACATCACTCGCTTTGACTTCTTCGCTCCTTTTCTTCTAGTTCTTAGTTTTCATTTTCAATACGAATGTTTTCATAATTATTGGCTATGTCTGATCTGATCTGACTTATAGGTTATTATTAATTGATTTACGATATGTATAAAACTATAGGCAACCTACTTAACTATACCATGCTTAAAATGTTTAGCTTATCCTATAGTTAAAGAATAAAGGAACCATTAAAAAATTATATATAATAATGACATTATCCCGATTATGCAAGAAGCGTAAGCGGAATAAACCGAGGCGAAAATGTAAATATTTACTTTCTTACTGTAAAATCAGAGCAAAATTATTGCTCACTTTATATTCCTCTAATTCTCGAGCCCGATGGAGCTTGACGCTAAGGACGGGCATAAATCCGAATAAACGCGGAGACTGTTGAGCTTGTTCAAATTATTCATTGTAATTAGATAATAAAGCATAAGGTGCTTGCATCAAAATAATGACAAGAGACAAGCTCTACAAATAACTATTTATTAATGAAATATTTGATTAAATTACACCGAAGGTTATTACTCATTGTTGAAATGTTAGGGATTTAGTCTGTATCGTATTAATGAACTCAGTGATTCGAATGTAGACCAATCAAATATTTTAAGAAAGAATTGTTATAGATGGATTAAATTTCTTTTAGTAGCATGTATAAAATAGTTTTATTAAGATATATAAACACATGTATAGAAAATTCAATCAAACGAATTACCTATGTCTTTGTCTGATTAAGATTTGTGTGGTCGAAATTAAATTAAATTTTTACAAGCGAAAATCTTTTTAGCACAACAATCTAAATAGGTTAGGCAGTTCACACGCAGTTCTTCGTTCAAACATAACTATTTACATAAACATTCCGATTTTTCCTTACGTAACCGTGAATCGGAGATGTCGCTTGTTACTGAAGATCGCTTTTTATTTACCACCCGCACATGTAGGTCGCACTCTGTCATCCACAATTGTACTCCAACACCTTAGCACTCGTTACGAAACGTAATGACGGTGGAAGTGCCCAATCACCAATCACATGGTTTACTGGACTGGTAGTACGTGCGCACATTGCAGCATTGCATGTTGGAAACAAATCACTAGCACTTTTTACTTGATTCGAGTAATAACATGAAGTGATTTTGCAGGAATTTGCATAATTACTCGAGAGTTCTAGACGTTTCTGAAGGAGTATGATTATGCGATCCACCGGTTAGACTGTATTGATTAGCGGAAATATTACGTGGTAATTACCATTTGAACTTTCTTTGATTGCTGCGCTGTAATGTATAATTAGGTCTAATAATCATAAATAATACCTAAGCGTAGGTATACTTTGAATTTTTGCGGTTATCTTTGCAACGATAGTTATGTTATGATTAAGGATTCACATAGTTATGTTACGTGATATCGTAAGTTACTTCTCGATCATTAAACATCTGGCACCTACACTTTTATTATGTACGTACGTACTTATCCCTTAAAACAATTAGTTTTTATCTTCTTTGTAATATTGGCATGCTTCTTTATGTAAATATTAACATGCTTCCGACATGCTGAATAACAAAGACCCTCTGAACCTGAATACTCGTAGAAGTGAAGTCAAATTGTATTGTTACTAGGAGAGCAATAGCCGTATTACCAATAAATCGATTACGAGCCAAAAGCGGCTTTTAGCTCGTTCTCAGATGTAGGTACTCACTACTTCGGAAATTACAGAATTTGCAAAGAGCTCTTAGTTATCCATTTGTTTTCGAAGACGAAGGATAAGATTACCGTAGTCATAACAAGTATGCGTATAAGGAAAGATATTGACAAGTAAATACCGGTAGATATCCAATTTATGTAATATAAGTATTTATCGAAACTTGTGTTTACACAAACATCTGTGGCAGAGAAGTTGGGCAAATATTATACTTTCTGTCATGTTTCTGTAAGCTTAGCTATTATGTATTGCATTTATTGAGGCTGATGGAATAGAATAAATCTAATATAACTATCAACGGGGTAGATATTTACCACTTAAATTTGATGATTGGAGTTCCCGATATTTATAATTTTTGTTCGATCCAGCATTTGGCATTAAAGACGCGAGTGTCAAAATCTAATCTCAATAAATCCATCCAACTCTTTTACTGATTCATAGCCATCCGTCCACAGATAGGTCTGTTTGATGACAGACCAAGCTCCTGGAACAACGCCCTCCAAGTATTTCCCATCGACGCAGAAGAGGGCTACATCATCACCACCGTGTCTCTAGGGGAGCCAGCACTGCCTGCCGGCTGGGACAAGGGTCCGGGCCTGAAGGGCCCCCACTGCCTGTGGCCGTGGGCTGGAGCTGGTGATGCGGCTATCACAGCCTATAATTGTCTGAAGATTCAGCCATCATGGATGGAAGATAACCCGTAAGTTGACGAAACCGTAAGCGTTCAAACATCGGGTAAAAAAATCCGTGTTTTGAAATATATGTGGTTCTCGCTATTTCACTTATCGCGTTTTCGAACCAGGAACTTATTCGCAAATTTTCCAAACTACCCGGTTGTTTGCGAGGGGGCAATTGGAGCTGACATGTAAATACGTTATCATACGAAAGGCTTCTTGGTGTCAAGTTGAACATACTACTGTCCTAGCTTACTGAATCATGTAAATAATTTAGAATGAGGAAAATACCATAATCCAAACTTATACGCAACAAGTGATCCTTAAATTCCTCTAAGACCAACAGAAATCATAAATAAACCAGCTCTTAACCGGAAATGCGCTGATGATAAAATGACCTACCCACCCTTAACTTATTTTCAGGGTTAGAGAACGTTACTAGTATGAGTTATGTGCTTGAACAAATATACGATATCGGAAATAGTAGTTTGATTGATAGGCGATAACAGGTTGTTACTTTTTGTTACAAATGAGTTACGAATAGGATATAGACTGATAAATTGGATTTTATTAGCTCAAGATAGCGAGCAGGTGTCAATACGTATTTAATGTAATTGATTATTTATTAGCAAAGATATACCTAATGATAAATCACGGCACGTTGACATTACGAAATTCGACACTTTACCTATTACGTATATTTAATTACGCTTTACGCGTAGGTACGCCTATAAAAATAACAGACAACGAATAGTCATATTTCGAACGATATCTCATGAGACTCTCTTAACCTTAGTCCCACTTGTTGGTGACATCAGCTTTCCTAGTTTGTCTCCTCCATTTAAAGACTCATATAACCTATTTCTTCCAGGGAAATCAACAAACTACGCATAGGCGAGCTGGCGCTGGCTGGCACCCACAATGCTGGCGCCTGGCGCTTCGACACGGAGATCAGCACCGTGGCCCGAGACAGCTTTGTCCTCTGCCAGGACCGCTCCGTCTGGGCACAGCTCGTCCATGGCATCAGATACTTCGACTTCAGAGTCGCGTATTACGACTTCTACCCTAATGAGGATGATAGGTAATTTCATATATCTGGCGTTAGCTGACATCATCATCATAACAGCTGAAAGACGTCCACTGCTGAACATAGGCCTCCCCCAAAGATTGCCACAAAGACCGGTCCTATGCCACCCGCATCCAGCGGACTCTATGACGTATATTGTGCCAAATAACTAACATTTCTATCCACTTATTTCGATTCCAAACCTGTCTAAGACTGATTTAGACTCGAAAGTCGTGTATGCGTAGTCCCTTTTTATCATTCTTTTAACTTTTTGAATATTAGATATGGGCGGAAGGTGAATTTAGATTTTTTGCAGCAACGAATTTGTAAACTGATGAACTCCTTCCGTTTGCTCCTTCCTTCCGCTATGCAGGCCGGAAATGAAGACAATCCCTTCGAAACGCTTGTTTATAACTACATTTTTTCTTTCTGCATTTGGCAGTTTACTTTGAATCATACGAGATGATGGCCTTGTTTATATTCATATTTCACAATTGTACTTATGATTATGACCTAAATTGAACGCAGCATATGTACGTATAAATGGTTTAAGCCCCTCTGCCAACTGGCCTGTAACTTGAACACAGGTCACTTGCCCACTTATTGGGTTAACACTCGAGTAGACTACGAACTTGGAACAATATAATAATGCGGAATCTCCGGTTGGGTGAACTATTTGAATTTAATCGGGTGTGTCGTGTGTGGTCGGACCAATGGGTTCTCTGTGCCAAATTTTGACCACAGATGACGTGACTTTTCCTATATTTAGACATCTTGCGTTATTGCAACAATACGAAAAGTACATCATGTTGAACTTTCTATATTTTTAATGTGTTGATAAACATGTGGAGTATTAAATACTATAGTATTTAATTTAATTTGTGTCATTTCATTTACGTCTCTCTCTAATGCACTAAGTATTTGTACACAATGAAAAAACACCTGTCATATACAGTTTTGTGGTCTCACGTCGATAGACTTCGTTCAACGAAATACTTAGTTCTAAACGTCAGTGCTAGTGCGAAGACTTTTAAAACTAAAAGAATCTTAACAACTATTCTCATAAGAGATTCTACTCATAACAATATTGAATTGCATTCATTTGCTCTTTTGTTTTGGTAGTGGTCATTTCCGCCTATCGTTGCTAAGTAGCAACACCAAGCATTATAATTACTCGACTTTTCTTTTCTAATATAGTATTATATACGATATCCTGTGAATGATCATTTAAGTATTATTATGGAGTATTTATAATCACATAGGTACGGTACAGGTTCTACTTCTTCAAGATTTATGTAAAAGAGAAGTAATAGAGGGCCTACGACACCACCCTGAGGTACTCCATAACGTGTTATTCCTAAACTCTAACATCAGTATGCTTAGCACATGATAGGTATGTCAGTATGTCGCCGCGAGATAGATTTTCCATCTTTTACTATCTATATGAATAAAAGAGGGATGGATAGTCTATCTCGCTGCGACATATTGTCGCACTAATCCTGTGCTAAGCCTACAGAATAATAAATTGTTTCGATTTTAGATTTTACACACATTTTGCTAATTTGTGTAATTTGCTTTCTGTTACTTAGACTCTACATATTACCCATAAACCGACATCTAGTTAAACATGCAGATTATGGAACACAATGACTTGCAAAATTAACGCCGTCGCGCCCCGAGACTCTCTGCGACGTTTGTATCCGGTCAACTGTTGGATTATGTTACAAATCACTCTTCCGTACTTATAGTACCACCTATAATCTCAATCAATGCTGCAATGTTTACTTTAACCTGATTTCCTAGTTGACTGCCTACGCGGTCTTTTATTTTTCGAAGGAACTCTGGCTCTAAAATTCATTCCGATGTGTGTAATACAGGCTGCTCGCGAGGAAACCAATAGATTTTAATGCTGGATTTAGTCTTTAATGTTATATAAAATTTTCTGGATTCGGCTTGGTTTCAGAGATAATCAACCCTTTTTCGAAATAAGTTTTTCGACGTAACTCGTCATTTAACTTCTTTTTGATTACAATGCTACCACAATGTGCTCTAATATTACCACACCTTTTGCCTGACAATAAAAAAATAGGAATAGACTTGACGAAATAACCTGTAGGTACCTAAAAAAACAAATGAAATAAATAATTTAAACAAATTGTTGTTATGATAAAAAGTACTGGAAATGTTAAAAAATATTCAAAAAGACAAAAAAAAGAAAAAAAAACTTTTTTTTGGTGGAATTGACATTAGGTCTCATAATATTTTTTGTCTATTTTGATGTCTAGAATGCATAATTAAAATCTTTCGGAATGCTCGCGAGCACCCTGTATATAGTAGTTGAACTTTTAGATAATGTCTTATCCGTGAATTCTAAGATGTTATTACATAATCTAAACGACAAAACGATGGGAGGTTTTATGGTGTTATAAATAATCATGGCAAATTCTTTTGTCAGCCTCCGTAGCCTAGTCGGTAGTGACCCTGCCTACGAAGCTGGAGGTTACGGGTTCGAATCCCGGCGAGGGCATTATTTGTGTATCTATTTTACACAAATATTTGTATTTTTCCCCTCACTAGCTCGTAAAGCGCTCGTTTATCCTTTAATACGAGCGGGTAAAAACGCTTTTTACACACTTGTGAATAAAGTAATTTGACATTTCTCTAATTCCTATAGCCCCCCAACTGCCTAGTATAAGTGGATCTGTATGACCGTAGTAAACATGCGCAATCGGAGCTCACATGTTAAATTGGTCGTTTCTCATGTGACTTTGTAAGCCATTGGCAATATTGATGTTCCATAAGTAACTCTATTCTACGATACGTTTCGACATTGAGTTTTAAATAGTTTCTTTAAGTTAATTTACATGTGGATGAGATTTGTAATCATATTTCCTCGCGATAGTGAGGGGAAAAAAGTTGTATTACACTTGGCGGCAAAGTTTGTTCAACTCTCGTGCCTTGAGACCTTCGCAATGCTCAAGATTCCAGTTTTTGAACCACTCGCTACGCTCGTGGCTCAATTTTGGAATCTTTCGCTAGCTCAGGTCTCAATATTGGCACGACAGTTAAACAACAACTTTGCCCCCTTGTATAATAAATAACTATTGTTCCTTGGTCATGGCTGTCTATGTATTCAAATAAAAAATTATCTATCTATGATATATATTCGTCACCTGGTACCCACACCCATATCACAAGCCTTAATTGAGCTTACCGTGGGATTTATTTATTCTTATAATTCTGTTGAAATTTGTTTGACCTTTGACGATTGTTTTTTTAGTTTTAGCGACTTAACTATTAGCAGCCGTGTTTGATACTGTCTTTGATGCTATTTCCTACCTACCAAACATTTAATGTGACATGTCTACATTTTAGCATCAAATATCATCGAAACTACATCAAAACTTAACGAAATACAAAACGAAACGATAAAGTTTTTCCTGTGTTACGATATATACAAGCAAGATAAACATTAAACAGTGTTACGTAGAAACAGTGCGAGCAATCGGCTTTGCGTGCCTTCCTTGATTACTTGCATAACCTGCCTAATGTCTCGGGTAAATGCTTTGATATCAGGGAGCATAGTCAAGATCCGAATCACGAACAAATGCAATTATCTTTGTCACTCTAAAAAGAGCCAGAGAGAGAAAACTGAGCTACCCCACTGAGCGTTAGCAATTGACATCTTGGCTACGCACGGGAATCAGTCGATCTAGAATAGAATAAAATAAAATAAATTTTTATCCACATAAAGCACACATTACAGAACAGCAAAAGCAATTTTCTGGATCTGAAGGCCGAGTGTAGGTAATAACTTATAAAAAACGTCTCGATCGCGTTTACGTTTTCATCGTCAATTTCATACAAATGACGATGAAAACGTAAACGCGGTCGAGACGTTTTTTATAAGTTATTACCTACACTCGGCCTTCTGGGATGTGATTTTAGATTCTTTACTGACTCGTGACTTAGCTGACTGACTTGTGACATAAGTACTTAAATACCTAGCTTTGATGCAGTTTATGTGCCTGGCCACGACATTGGTCTAAGGCGACCAGCGGCGAGCGAATCCATGAGTTGGAGCGGGATGCCGATATGGGTACTCCCTCTCGCACGTATGGTTTTCCGCTAAGCCGGTCGCCTTAAACCAATGTCGTGGCCGCGGCCACAGAATATATAAAGTATAAGTCTTTATGGTTATTTTATCGTGCAACCGCTGGTATTTCGTGTAACTCTAGATTTTTTTGTGAGTGCTAGTGAATAACAGTGCCATTTTTAGGTATACCTATTTGTTTTAAAATATGCTGATATCATCATCCTTATTTTATTATTGTCAAAATCTTATCATTAATGACTGATTTGAATCTAAAGATGAAGAGTAACGATAATGAGTAGCAGAATAGATTAGTAGATTAACTACCTAAAATTACAAAACATCTAACGTCATCAAAGACGACGAGACAATTTTAAAGGTCGGATTATTTAATTTTTATCGGGTATCCCTTCCGCAACCTCGAAATACCCAATCGTAAGAATTTCGGTGTGTCTGTCCGTCTGACCATTGCATTTGCACGTGTGTGGCCCAGTAAAGTTGGTACCTATTAAATCAAATTGAAAAAATAAAATGCGAATAGTCCACACACTAATCACAAACAGTAAACGCACGAGTGTAATCTGCGCTTTTATTTCTCACCCAAATTGCAAAATTTCGGGTTATGGCACTACCACGCCCCCGTGTGTCAAATGGTTAGAAGTATTAAAAATGTATTAACTTAACCAGTTAACTCCGTGTTAGTTGAATTCCCCCGTGAATTTACCGTTTATAATTATTGATTACTATGATTAGACTATTCGTCTTTATTTTTTTCTGATTTGATGCAAACTTGCCTTTGCTGGCAAGTTGAATCAAATGCTGTTTGACATTTTATAGTAAACAAATATAGAAATGTAACCTTTATTAAATTGGCATGTAAAGCAACAAAAATATTTATTTAAGTGTAACTTCATAATCACAACACCTGAATGTTTTTACGAATGTCTGAGATCATTTTGAATCAAAATTGAAATTCGTGTTATAAAATAATTTATGTAACCCGTTTATATTACATGACACATGACACGATACATTTTATTAAGTAAAGTAAGTGGCGCGAAATCGCATTGTTATATAATATTGATTGTAAGTACTGTTTGAAATAAAACACAAATACATATAAACGAGCATTGTGAACTCTTGGAATCGACTTCCTGTTTAAAATAATATAAAGGATGTCCTAAAAATATTTATTTCTTGTTTGATTTTTTTATTTTTTGATTTAATCATAAAGTACTAATAATAGGGTTTAGTATGGTACAAAGCACGCCGAGAAATTACTTCGGAGGCTTTGCTGTGACATAACACTTTTTTACACGACTGCCAAAAGGAGAGTATATGTGTTCAGCCCCTATGTATGTTTCATATTTTCTTTAAACGCGCAGATCTTCGCGACCGCTTAACCGTTTTTAATGGTGTAAGGTATCATTAGAATCCTCGTGACGTCGCGGGTAACATAGGATATGTGACGTCATGTTAAAAACAATATGGCGGCCTAAAAATTCAATATTATCTAACCAAAAAAAATAAATATGAAAGAAATCTATCGAGTTTGGTATCAAAATGAAGAGCTTTAAACAACGATTACGAATATGTATATAACTTATATGTTTGTTACTTATTCTAGAAAAGCCAGGTTCATTAAAATACAATTAAAGCGCAAAGAATAATGTGTCATCTAAATGCTATGATTTGGGTATCAAATTAAAGCATTTTGTATGCCGATTGCAAATATATATACAAGTTATATGTTTAAGTATATGTTTGAAGAGAAAACTCAAAATGTTCTACATCGCACTATTGAAGTTTTTCTTCAATGCCTGAGCCGTGACAGGACTGTCACCCTTGACACATCTTCTTGAACGCTAACCCCCTTATTCATAAACGTCTGCTAAGTTAAGAAGCCGGTAAGAATTGTTTGTCCCTTTCGGTCTTAACAATGTGTCCATAAGAGCAAAAGGGACATACTATTATTAGCGGCTTGTTAACTTTATGAGACGTTTATGAATAAGGGGGTAAGTGTGTATGAAACAGATAGATTGTATGTACGCGCTTGTGGTCAAGGGGTAAATTGCACGGCTGCTACGCAGCGGTCGTGGGTTCAATCCCCGGCTCGTAACCGATGAGTTTTTCAAATAAAACTTATATACGATATATCGTTTGATACACAGTACCGGTCAAAAGTTTAAGTGCACTCCATGATTGCGATATAGAATAAACTTTCGGGCGATATTTTTTTTTTAGAGTTAGCAGTAAAATTTCAAGAGCTAGTTAATATTAATTTCCCATAGAATCTGAACAATGTTATACATTGGATCCGATTATAATTCATAGGCAAGTGAAGTTGTCATATTTTGATGATGACATGACTACCAAAAGCTGCCACAGCTGCCTCAGTTGTCTGAACTGTTCGAAAGTAACGGTTAATTAATAAGAAATAGCTCAATAATCACAATGAGTCCTAATTATATTAGTTGAAAATAAGTGTCGACTTGAATGCTGGAAAAATGATAGCCCAAACATCATAACATTTAGTCCAGTACTGTACAAAAAGTGCTTTACGGTGAAGGAAAACATCGTGAACTTGCATACATCTGCGAAGAAATTCAAGGATGTATGAGAATTTCCCAACAAGTATTAGGCCAGCGTTGCTGAGAATGGCCAAAACACAATATATAAATATCTAAATAATAAATATCTTGGGACATCTTACACAAATCGACCTAGTCCCACGATAAGCTCAATTAAGACTTGTGATGTGGGTACCAGGCGACGATATATATAATAGATAGATACTTAAATACATAGACAGCCATGACCAAGGAACAAAATATTTGTGATACATTAATACACAAATAATGCCCTCGCCGGGATTCGAACCAGGAACCTCCACCTTCGTAGGCAGCGTCACTACCAACTAGGCTACGGAGGTTGTCAAAATAACGTACGATATGGTTCGCATATCAGGAATGTCCCTAAAATACAATCATAATAGCAATTGTAACCAAATAAAATTCCTATAACATGCGCATCAAATTTAAAACTTGAAATATCTTAACAATTTGATATCTTAATAATTAATACCGTATCTTGAAATATATTAATAATTTATGTACCTACGTAGTTTGCGAGATAAGAGACTTTTAATATGGGTCGGTTTTTTTCATCCAAAATATGCGCCTACAATTTTTGTTAAATGTCAAATTAGTAATTAAGCAAACGATAGGTACAACAACGTCATCGTCACTAGAAAACGAGCATAGTCAGACATATGGTGCTGGAGAGGAACACTAAAGGGGGGGCAAGGTTTTGAACGTTCTGCCGTTGGTTTTTGGTCAGATCAGGGTCAGATTTGCGCTTAACATTTGCGCAGGGGAGTTGGTATGAATGAAGGCAGGTTGGCCTGGAAACTTGAGTGTCACGCAGCTCGCAGGCAAGCGCGCTGGGTGACCGCACTCCAGGCCTTCGGCCCTATGCATTTTCAGCCTCCGCATTTTCTATTGTAAAGTGAAGGAGCGCTGGGCTCTGGTAGCTTGCAAGACACTTCGGGCCTTCGGCCTTACGCGGAGCACGGTTTACAGCCTTCGCAGGTTGTTGAAACGATCGTCGAGTCTGCAGATCTCCGATTCCTTTTCATGTTACACTATTCGATCACGTAGTGTGGTAGCGTTGGGCTCTGGCTTCGATTATTAAGGCAGTTAAGAAAGACGGTTGTACCGCTTGGGCTCGCTCGTCGGGACTCCGACCATCGGGCTTGCGCTTGAAGCACCCCGATAGTTACGCTCCAGTCTGTGCTTCTGACCCCGGTGGTCCGGGCTGGGGGCTCGGCTTTTGGCCTCGCAAACCAGCGCTTCTCTAAGGAACGATTTGAGCCTTCGGCCCTACGCGGAGTACGTCCTACGGCCTTTGCAGGTTGTTGAAACGATCGTCGGATCCATTTTAACGTTACACTATTCCGTCGTAAACTCGTTCCAGTAATGTTCCGGCCCTCACGTGGCGTGCCCTTCAGATTCGCCCAAAATTAGCGGGGTGGGAACTCCTCGGGCCCCCGGGGTGAAGCTTAAGCCCTCTGCGAAATCGGTTTTTGAAATTCTAACCAACTTTAAGGAATCTCCAGATTCACTAAAAGGTTTCAAATAAATAAATAAATTAAAAAATTAAAAAACACGACTGCCGTTTTAAGCTAACTGAAAAGTAACATAATTCTTTATTCAGGTTAATTCTTGTTAGCGTATCTACATAATAATAGGCGCTTGTCTTATTACTTACTATATTTTGTTTCGATTGCAGTCGGGGAACCTTTCATTGCGGAAAATATAAATATATGGAGGTTTCCCGACTGCAATTGAAACAAAATATAGTAAGTAATAAGACAAGCGCCTATTATTATGTAGATACGCTAACAAGAATTAACCTGAATAAAGAATTATGTTACTTTTCAGTTAGCTTAAAACGGCAGTCGTGTTTTTTAATTTTTTAATTTATTTATTCTTAAAAATGTTCTATGAAATTTGAATTAATTTGGCTGAATTTCGCTGCTGCAGTGTGGAATCACCTGCATCAAACCATGGGTGATCGAGAGCTTGCTGGTATAGAACTTTGACTATAAATAACCCCATAAAAGCAAATCAATTACGTTAAATCGCAATATTTGGGATTCCCTAAAATCAAGGGAAAACGTCCAGAAAATGAGACAAAACAGTTTTTTTGTCTAGGTCACCAGGGCTGCAAGGTAATAATATACTATAATACTATGATAGCTTTAGTAGATAAAAAGTCAAAGCAATTGTGTAGAGAAGATTATAATAGGTTATTTCTAAAATGTAACATGCTGCCGGTCAATGAGAGGGTATCTTTCCAGATTGCAGTGGAACAATATGAACCAAATGAGTTTAAAGTCCATGTCAGTAATCCACTTCTGTGCAGAAAGTTAGCCAATGAAGTTATGGTTGTACCTAGAGTAGTTAATTATTATGGTAAGAGGACCAGATCCTACCTAGTTCCTAGTATCTACAACAAGATACCTTTAGATATTAGAAAGAGTTCTAGCAAAAATGTATTTAAATCAAAATTAAAAAAGCATATGTTGCAACAGTTGGAAACTCAAATTAATTTAAACTAAACTTAATTGTTATTAAAGATTAAAATACAGTTTATAAATAAATATAAGATATAGTTAACAAGACAGATAACATAACAGTATTGTATAAGTAAGGGAGACTGTTTCTGCCAACAAACTGTCTTACAGTTTGGCGGAGGGTGTGAAGATTGTAACAAGCTGTTATTTTTTTCATGAATAAACGTTTTTATTATTATGTTTGTATCTCCTTGAGGATCACGGGCTTACAAATCCCGGTTTTTTGATAGGCTTGCGCGGGGATATAGATCCAACACGTAGAGGCCCTTTGGAGAAATTTGCTGTGTTGTACACCTGCTGCAACCCATTCACGGGCACAAATACATATCCGTAAACCGGTCCCAGCAGGCGCATAGAGACTATTGAGAAGGAATGGAAAAGTCTAATGGGCTATGGTGATGGAGGATGGATGGATCAGAAATGGAACTATAGAAAAGAGGTCCGGACACCTGCCATAACAATGATTTCTCTTTGCTATCGAGGCAGGCGGTGACTTGCCGCCGACTAGATGGGCCCCCGTAAATGCCGTCACAAGAGACAGCCAGGGGCAACACCGGTGTAGGCGGCTCAGGAGTGTAGAGAGGTGTACACCGCTTTCTGCGCAGTGGCTTGACAGCCGCTGCACCAACTCGCGACTTACGCAAATTTACACTTCCACCCCTGGAGCGTATAGCTCTGACGACTCCTCTCTGGACGGCCAGTTAAGGCAAGCCAGAGCTGAGAGTCCTACGGGTCCCCTTGGGGTTCCACTCCGACCGACGAAGACACGCCGGAGGCGGGGACCCTGACCGACTCTCGGGAGCACTCGGGTCCGTTATTATTATTATGTTTGTATCTCCTTGGGAATCACGGGCCCACAAATCCCGGCTTTTTGATAGGCTTGCGCGGGGATACAGATCCAACACGTAGAGGCCCTTTGGAGAAATTTGCTGTGTTGTACACCTGCTGCAACCCATTCACGGGCACAAATACATATCCGTAAACCGGTCTCAGCAGGCGTATAGAGACTATTAAGAAGGAATGGAAAAGACTAATGGGCTATGGTGATGGAGGATGGATGGATCAGAAATGGAGCTTATTATTATTATTATTTGTATCTCTTTTTCAATAATATTATTATTATTATTATTATATCGTTATTATTATTATTATTACTTAATCCTATTCTGTGTACTTTATATGTCAGGGAATAAAATAGAAATTGGTCAAAAAAAGTGAACATATTCATTAAATTTAAATCTTGCGTTATTTTTGGGACACCTTTTATTATATTATGTAATATATGTATTATACTATAGGTAATGGTATTTTATTTTGTAATAACAAGTCTCATATCACAAAACAATGCTACCAAACAATTTCACAAGTACTTATGATTTCCCACTAAAAAGTTGTTGATTTCCCAGAATAATAAAATAGTACACTTGTAATGTTTAAGGCTGCGTCTCCGTTGAGGCGGAGAGGAGCGGAGATGTGTAAAATTGGCCAATGAGACCGCATCACAGTGTTTCGAATTTTGAATTTGAAGAATGTAATTGGTCAATTTTGCACATCTCCGCTCCTCTCCGCCTCAATGGAGCCGCAGCCTTATAGGGTAGGCAATGCGTAGCCAAAATGTCAATTACTTGCTAACTACTCTAACTCTAACTCATGGAATGGCTATCGTAGCCATGGTATCGTAGCCGTACCATGAGATGCCACTACGTTACGCGCGTTTACTGTCTATCCGTCCCGCTCATTCTAGTATATTGGTGCGAGCGAGCCGGATGAAAAGTAAACGCGCGTTCATTACGGATTGAAGTGTCACTGACCATTATTTAATAAAAGATTGATGGTGGGCAGCAGCGTCATCATGATAAACACATTGCTGCGATCTCCAACCCGCTTGCCCAGCGTGGCGATTATGGGCATTTATTTGCCCCCTACTGCGTCTATACGCATAGTGAATAGGAGAGGCCTACTTCCAGCGGTGGACTATCATAGGCTGATGATGATGGCGATGATAAATAACGGTACCGCATCTCATGGTACGGCCACTGATGCCGTACCATGAGCTACCGCTACGTTATTAACGCAGACTTACTTTCTCGGCTTTACCGGCTCGCTTGCACCATTACTCGATTACGAGATCAAGTGACCCGTACACTTATTTAATTGCCATTCAACGAAACACATTTTAATATTCTTTCTTAATTATTTTCAGGTATTGGTTGAACCATAACTTAATACGAGTCCGTCCATTAGTACCGCTGCTTAAAGAAATTAGGGCGTTTTTAGACAGCACAAAAGAGGTGAGTAATTCAATTTGAAATTTCCCGTACAGGGGTTATTTTATTAGGTTCGGCTTGTCAGTTTTTGACAGTCGTTGTATGGAACTGACAGAGATTCAGTTTAGGTCCTAATATGAATCGCATTAGTAGATCGTGATACCCCCCCCCCCCCCCCCCCCAGTTATAGCCGCCATGGTGCTCACCAGGGATCGGAACCGGTTTTTTTCGAAAATCTCGAAATAGCCCAATATTTTAAAATGTTTTATACTCTTTATGTAGCACTCAAAATGTTATGGAATTACTAACATCGTATTTTTCAATTACTCCAACTCCACTAACAAAGAATTTATATACCGAAGAACGAAATTCTAACCGATATTTTGTATGGAGAAAAAACCGGTATCTGATCCCTGGTGCTCACAAATATCCGGGTAGGCTCTATTTTCATGGCGTTAAATTTTAGCCTACCTATGCACAGAACGCAAGTCTCAGACTCAGACAGGTCGACTATATTTATGTAGGTACTAACTAGTCCATGAAAGCGCTAACCCATTTTGTTGCAAATTGGGAACCTCAAACTTACAATTACAGCTTAGAATGTTATCTAAGTAGCAATGTACAAGTTGCAGAACCTTCTCAAATTACGGGAATATACTCTGAGATTTCCGAGAATGTTTCCATGATAACTTATAAAAAGTGTTATGAAGAATTGTATTTCACAATTAAGTAAACAAAGGCATAAAACATACCTTAAAAATACAAAATGGGTTTGGCATGATTAGATTGCTTACATTGCCGAGAACATTATCGATGCAAGTTTTGCAACTTATGAAACTTCTCCTCGGTACAATGCTACATCTAAGCATGTCTAAGCTTTAAGCACTATAATTGTTTAATACTCAAGGTAAGAAGCTGCAACACTATAATGCAACCACTAATTTCCTAATTCATAAAAGTTTCCTAACTTAGCAAGTCGATAAGTATTGTTTATCCCTTTCGGTTTTATAAATGAACCATGATCGACATG
Organism: Thaumatotibia leucotreta; assembly: GCA_025490895.1. Taxonomy (NCBI): domain Eukaryota; kingdom Metazoa; phylum Arthropoda; class Insecta; order Lepidoptera; family Tortricidae; genus Thaumatotibia; species Thaumatotibia leucotreta. The sequence goes on along the minus strand of JALPQI010001218.1, from coordinate 75,224 downwards.
TTGCCTATCACACTTACTTACGTATGTATAATTATGCTAGTACAACAGAGGCAGTACGTCTATCGTAGTAGTAGTTCGCGAAGCATTCTGATAATACGCGGATCACCTTTATTTTTGTGTTGAGTTGTCTCTAATAGTACCTACATTGTGCATCAAGGGAGGTAAGTACGGAATTACTAACGAAAGTGTTAGAAGCTTTTATGACTCGAGTTAGTATTCCGCTTACTGACCGTGATGCATACAATGTTTTTTATCACACTTGCCAACCAAAAAATAAGTTTTAAGATATAATATTGTTAAATTTCGTACTGACATATCTATTACTCCCTAGGGAATTTCACTTTTCTATTACTCCCGCTACGCGCGCAAGTAATAGCGCGCTTAGACAGCAAGTGTGACGAAAAATATTTAAGGTCTCGCATGTGACTTTTCTCGGCCGAAACCCTGAAAATGTTTATATTTATGTACCTAAGTTAATGTGCCATTTAAACTTCAACAACCCATATTAAGGTTTTGACCTGGCGATCCGTCGACCCTTGGTTGTATTTGCTTAAAAAGGGATCAGAGAATTGAATTGACGAACGCAAACAGACCTTTCACTTTAATGGTGGAAGATACCTAAATGAACTCGGTCAACGGGAAGGTTAGGTACTACGTAGGTACCTAAGTTTGATTGAATTACTTAAAGCGAGGTGAGCTGAAGCCGACAAGTCAAATTTCCAATTAGGTTCTCAATTCAATGAACCTCATTTAATTCTCAATTCAGTGAACCTTACTTAATCTGTTTTAGTAGCTAAATCGGAAACCCGATGTTAATTTCTAGCTTAAAATTTTAATAATCCAAACCAAATAAATTAGGTATATTCTAAAATTTTAGGAGACATTACACACACGCAGAGATAGATAATCTTGAGAATTTTATACACTTTATTTAACTAGGTAGCCTTGGCCACTCTAGAACTTAGTCAAAATTACAAAGAGTAAGAGATTTAATACAGTTCACTTGGACATAGTTCTTAAATGGCCTATATTTCCAATTGGTTGTACCTACATCATTTTCTGATACCGTAGCCAGGCTCGATCATCCCTGCTCCAACTTTGATGGCAATTGTACATTTTTTACAAAGGTTGTCCTAGGTTGTACAGAGGTTTTGTGCTTCTTATTTTTTTTTGTTCTTTCTTGACGAAGCCTGCGCTGCCTGTGTCAAAGTCAAAGTCAAATTATTCTTTATTCAAGTAAGCTTATTAATAAGAATTTTCGAATCGTCTGACATTATCAAGAGAGAGAGAAAAAAAAATCTACTACTGGTTCAAACCCTACACCGTTCCTGAGAAGAACCAGTAAGAAACTCAGGTGGACTTCTTTTTTCAAAACAGTATAATAATAATACATCTTATTAAAATAACATAATATCTATACTACTAGAGATGTAAAGGCCTCTAGTTGTCAGAATAAAGAGACATTGTGGGAGGTAGTCGTCATTTGGCCAAGTCGTCTCATCTTAATCATTCCATTTTTCCTCAGGTCGTCTTCCTTGACGCCCACCACTTCCCTATCGGGTTCTACGAGCCTGATGGCTCCCCGATCAGACCCGTGCACCAGGGTCTGATCCAACTGGTGCAACGAGAACTGGGTCCTCACGTTGCGTACGCGAGGGACTTCGGGACCGGCGCCGGGACTAGAGGTCCCACTGTGCAGAGTCTGCTGGATGCTGATAAGCGACTGCTATTCAGCTATGTGGATAATGCTATTGTGTCAGGTAAATACCGATAATTTACAATAAAAAATAGTACCCTCAGGAAATAATCGTAAGATGGATAGGAAAATAAGATGTCCCAAGATATTTATTTTATTTATTAATTAACTTGTGCTATGACTGCCGCAAAAACATATGACACAATTTATTATTTTATAATGGCACAACAAAGTGGCTTCACTCCACATAAGTGAAAAGCCCTGTCAGTGATATTTTTACTGACAAAGTGTGTGGTCACATATTTTTGCGGCCTTAGCGTAAAAGGTATATGTCCCTATATACTTATAGATAATTATAAGAAACATATCGGCATACTGGTGGTCAAGTTCTTGGTACCCAAAAAATGCTCGCTGCTTATACTCGTATGTATTTATAGTTACTATAATGTATAGAGTCATAATCATCATCATCATATAAGCCGCAAGACGTCCACTGTTGAACATAGGCCTCCCCCAAAGATGCCAACAATGACCGGTCCTGCGCCACCTTCTATAACTCTATAACCTGCGCCAGCGTATAGAGTTGGACATTTCTCCGAGCGGTTCTACCGCCTTGACTTTGGTGGCAGCCTTATCACACGAATCCCTTGAGAGATATATGAATTTTTGGATATAAGTATTGTTAGACGTAGTTGTTAAATCTACCAAGATATCCAAAAAAAGTATAAGATACCCACGGAAATCGCGTAATAATGTTGCCACCGAAGTCACGGCGGTTGAAACGCTCAAAGAAATGCCCAGTTAATAATAAAAATCTCGAAAACAAAAACTGGGGCTATCAGTCCTACTAAGTTTGCGGTCACTGTATGTAGTAGAAAGTGACCCGAACGACAGTAAGAGTAGGTATTTTTCTTAGACTCGTAAACCATTGTGTTAAGATTACTTGTAATTAGTCAGTAGATGTTATCAGAAGATCTAATTACAATCTAAGCTGTGTGCACGTAAAGAGATAAGTACTTTCCAATTTAATCATGTTCTGTGTAATACTTAGTTTAAGAGTGAAAATGGAAAAGATAAGAATGTTGATTTTTGTCTATGATTGCGTATCTAATTTAATGTAAGTAATCGGAATCTTTAGCTAGTGTTGGTTAAAAACACATTATTTGAGTTGAGTATTTTGCATTTTAAGACTCAACTCAGTTTCTAAGTCTAGTCTTGTAGTAAAAACTTGAATCTCTTTACAACAGTACAGACTCAAGTCCTTCAAGTATTTAGACTATCAATAGTGTTATATTTAAAATTAGGTTTTTCAAAATACAATTTTGATAATAAAGTTGTACATCGTATAATAACCATCTAGAGTTTTTGTTATTTTGTTTAAATAAAGATTTGACTAAAATAAGCTAGGTACCAATTTTATATTTTATGAGTTTAATAATTCTGTAACTTTAAAACAATGCCTTTCAATGCCAATGCCTATTTTTTTTATAAACAATGCGTTACTTATTCGATAATCTTTGAACGGATAATTCAAAGTACATCTTACAACTAGATTTAGTCTGGAATCAAGCTGTCTTTAACGCTCGAGAGTCCCGTAAAAATAAGACACGTTCTAAAACTTATGTAAGTCTTTACTAAGAGTAATCTTAACATCAGGAACATATTACAGATTTAAATATGAAACGTAATACTGTAGTTTGATGTTAAGTTGAGCACTACACGAGTATCAAGCAAAACATTTTCAAATTAGAACCCTTGTATTTCATATTCTGACACTATGCGGTTTGGCGCAAATGGGTTGTATAAAGTTTACAATTACCAAAGTAATATCGTGGAGTTAGCAACAAGCTTAGTCAAAATATGAATAACTTTTTCATCCAAATTCATATCATTCTCTTTGATGAGAAAGCCCACAAATGCGTATAGAAAATAAAGATCTTTATGTAGGATGGACGAGTACTATTAGTGTATTAACTCTAAGCACAAAGTAATTTGTTATTACACGACTGCCAAAAGGAGAGTATATGTGTTCAGCCCCTATGTATGTTTCATATTTTCTTTAAACGCGCAGATCTTCGCGAACACTTAATCGTTTTTAATAGTGTAAGGTATCATTAGAATCCTCGTGACGTCGCGGGTAACATAGGACATGTGACGTCACGTTAAAAATAATATGGCGGCCTAGAAATTCAATATTATCTAACCAAAAAAAATAAATATGAAAGAAACCCATCGAGTTTGGTATCAAAATGAAGAGCTTCAAACAACGATTACGAATATGTACATAACTTATATGTATGTAACTTATTCAAAAAGAGCGAGATTCATTAAAATGCAATCAAATCACAAAGAATAATGTGTGATCCAAACGTTATGATTAGGGTATCAAATTAAAGCATTTTACATGCAGATTGTAAATACATATACAAGTTATATGTTTAAGTATATGTATGAAGAGAAAACTCGAAATGTTCTACATCGCGGTATTGAAATTTTTCTTTGAATTCGAAGCCGTGACAGAACTGTCACCGCTGACACGGGGCTTAGTGTGTATGAAACAGATACACTATAATAAGTGTTTGTGGTCAAGTGGTACAACGCACGGCTGCTACGCAGCGGTCGTGGGTTCAATCCCCAGCTTGTGCCGATGAGTTTTTCGAAAAACTTATGTACATCATCATTTGATATCATCACAAGTGCTTTACGGTGTAGGAAAACATCGTGAGGTAACCTGTTTGTGAGTTCCCAACAAGTATTGGGCCAGCGTTGGGACCACGCAAAACAGGCACGTTAGATGTCGAGTTGCGGAAAATAGCTATAACACAATATTTTAATAAAAATGGAAATAACATGTACCTACGCAAATATTTTGCGAGATAAGAGACATTTAACTACATATGTATGCTTAGTACATGATTGGTACGTACGTCAGTTTGTCGCCGCGAGATAGATTTTCCATCTTTTACTAACTAAGTATATGAATAAAATAGGGATGGATAGTCTATTTTGCAGCGACATACTGTCGCACTAATCATGTGTGTGCTAATGCCATGTTACGTACCTCACTAATATCGAGGATTTCTAGATTTGATTTGAATATCAGGCGAATGTACCTAACAATACAATAACAACAGCAATTGTGGCCAAACAAAATTGCTATACGTGCCATACATGCGCATCAAAACTAAAACTTGAAATATGTTAAAAAATAAATTGTATTTAGGCCCTTTTTCGCCTACGGCCCTTCGACCATACGCAGACGTTCAGCCTTCGCATTTTCTCGAAACGAATTGTCGGGTCTGCGGCCTTGAGATTCGTTTTAAAGCTACACTTTTACATTGTATAGCGAAGGAGCGCTGGGCTCTGGTAGCTCGGTCTTCGGCCTCGTAAGCCGGCGCCCCTCTGGAGGAAACTTCGGGCTATCAGTCCTACGCGAAGTGCGGTCTACAACTGTCGCAAATTGTGGAAACGATCGTCGGGCCTGCGGCCCTTTTTTATATCTCACTATTCCAGTGCGTGCGCTAAGCTCTGGCTTCGATTGTGAAGATAGTTAAGAAGGACGGTTGTATCGCGTGGACTCGCTCGTCGAGCCTCCAGTCCTCGGGATCGCGCCGAGAGCACCCCGATAGTGACGCTCCAAGTCCTCGGCTCTAAGCGGAGCTAGGCTTATTTAGATGCTGGGGTAGTTGAAAAAGCTTGGTAGCTCATTTTTTTCGCAGCTCCGTCTTCGGCCTTACTTTAAATTTCTTACAAGTGTCATGCCAGGGCAGTCTTACTGAAAGTCCAGGCCTCTTCCTCCACTGGTCCGGGCCGATGTCTGGGCTCTGGTAGCTCGGCTTTCGGCTTCGCGAACCAATGCCCCTCTTAGGGGATTTGGACCTTCAGCCCTACGCGGAGCAGGGCCTACGGTCTTCGCAGGTTGTTAATACTACTTCGATACTTCGATAATCTTTTATGTTACCCTATTTCACCGCCCAGCGTGGTAACGCTGGGCTCTGGCAGCCCGGTTTTCGGCCTCGTGAGCTGGCACACGTCTGTGGGCCGCTTTTGGTCGTTAACTCAACGCGGAGCTCAGCTTTCGGTCTTCGTTAGAGTTTGTAGCGAACTGTTGGGCCTAAGACAGTTGACCTTTTGACCGCCACTGGCCGACAAATATGCCAATGCAGTATAAACTTACACGGGACGCCGTAAAGTTAAATTTCGTTTAAATAATCACGTACGCGTGGCGTCTGGAGCTCAGCATATTCGTTCGTCTGGCGGTCAAAAAGCTAAGAGGGACGGTTATACCGTGTAGTCTCACCCGTCGGGCCTTTGGTCCTACGTGGATGTCGGCTTATTCAGATGCTGGGGTTGTTGAAGAAGTACGGTAGCAGTGGCGTAACAATAGGGCTGGCAAAATGCCACGGGCCCGTGAATTTAAATTTAAAATTAAACTGAGTACAAAGTGACGATTTTTACTAATGGGGCCCCATCAAAATAATTTGCCACAGGCCCCAGGTGGTATAGTTACGCCACTGCACGGTAGCTCAATTTTCTCACAGCTCGGCCTTCAGCCTTGCTCTAAATTACTTGCGAGTGACACGCTTGGGCCTTCGAAGTGATAGTCCAGGCCTCCGCGAACTCTACTTTCGGCCTCCCATCCTGAAGCTCACTCTTCGGAAGTTCGGACTCGCTTAACATAAATTTACATTGGTTTAATTAATACCTGGAACTCTTCGGGCCTCTGGAGCAAAATTCGGCCCTCCGCAGGGTCACTTTCCAAATTTTATCGAAATTTAAAGAATCTTCGAATACACTAAAAGGTCTCAAATAAATAAATTAATAAAAAAATTAAAACACACGACTGCCGTTTAAAAACGTTCTTAAAAGTAAAAAATAATTCCTTTGTCAGGTTATATTCTTGTGAGCGTATCTACATAAAAGCGCTTGTCTTATTACTTACGATATTTTGTTTCGATTGCAGTCGGGGAACCTTCGTAATGTTTATATTTTCCGTAATGAAAGGTTCCCCGACTGCAATCGAAACAAAATATCGTAAGTAATAAGACAAGCGCTTTTATGTAGATACGCTCACAAGAATATAACCTGACAAAGGAATTATTTTTTACTTTTAAGAACGTTTTTAAACGGCAGTCGTGTGTTTTAATTTTTTTATTAATTTATTTATTTTATAAAATTTGATGTAGGTATCTAGGTATTTTATCGAAATGTAGACAAGCAAATCGTTTTTCGTAGCTATTCAAATAAATAGAATCCATAGAATTAATAAAAGAATAATGAATGGAAATCAAATGATATGAAATGTGATGATCGATGTGCTTGTAATTTGTTATGAAACTTATTAAATAAAGACAGGACGTAGGTATAAAAAAATATCCTTAATAATAATAAGCTATCAGCTACATAAAAAAACAATGTAAATCTTATAGGACTTCCCCAAACTGAAAACACCTGGTAACATGCCACGCAAATACCCTAATTGATGGCTCTTATCGATGCAAATAAATCAAAGTAATGTCCTAATGAGGGATTAAGTACTTACATGTACCTATGAATTGACTGATAAATGGATTATTATCTTGACAACGATTGATTCACATTGTAGGGGGTACAACTACTGTTCTATTAGGTATTAACAATTGATAGACGTCATTTGTTTTCGAATGTGATAACTAAAGACGATACTTTGATAGCCGTCTTTTATTGTGTTATGTTTACTTAGATACTAATCTAAATATTCAGGAATATTAATTAAAGACGTTGCAATTTAAATTAAATTAAGAAATATCATTTCAAAGTTTTTTTGGCCGTAGGTACATTCATAAAGAGCAATTCATCATCATCATCATCAGCCTATGTTAGTCCACTGCTGGACTATCAACCATGCGTACGCATTAGGATGCAAATGCCCATAATCGCCACGCTGGGCAAACGGGTTGGCGATCGCAGTAATGTGTGCACTATTATGACATTGATGACGCTGCTGCCCATCATCAATCTTCTATGAAAGAATGGTCAGTGACACTTCCATCCCTTAGTCGACTCTTACGACACCCGCGGGAAGAGTTGGGGTGATGACAAATGTTGTCTTACTGCCGTCACCACACGGCCAAAGAGCAATTGCTGTTGAATTAAAATTAAACCAGATGTTACAGAATATAAGTAGAGAGAAATAATATTTTCCAGTGATTGCCACTTCGATCTCCCATGTTATTGACCAAACCCGAAGCTGAGCCACAATTATGATAAGAAAATCAGTCATGACTATCTCCATATTGCTTTATTCAGTCCTGATTTCACACCATATATACCCACACGTAATTGTTTCAGAAAACAATTGGCTATGGCCAATCCTACCTCACCTCTGGGCGAACACGAACAACCCGACCGAGTTGTTCTCGTACTTAGATCAGGCCATCGGCGCCGTGCACCAGAGCAACGCTCGGTCTCCCATGCACTCCGCCATGGCGCAGACAACACCCACCGTACTCGATATCTTATTCCTCAGGGGATCTCTCCGGGACAACGCAGACGCCGTCAACCGTAATGTGACGCAGCGCCTGGCCACGCGATGGCGGCAAAACGCTAACATAGTCTCGAGCGATTTCTTTCTAGGCAATGATGTTGTCGATGTTTCGATAGCGATAAGCCTCGAGCGAGGACGAGCAGCCAAGCAGGCTCAGTTATGACGTAACTCGCTGCCGACTCCTCGCCGCGGCGGTATCCACGTTAATCCTCTCAAGTCTCTAGTCCGCATCGCGCATCGCTCTCCTTGGCTCCCACAAGCAAGGATCCGCACCAAACCGCCTCATCTAAACTGGCCACTTTAACATCGCCAGATATAGGTATCCGCCGCGCTAAGATCACTGCCCGTTCTTAATATAACGTCCACTGGACAATAGTGAGATAATTTTAGTATTGTATAGTTAGGGCCTCGACTAGTCTTTAGGTATTGACGTTACTTATAAAGTAACGGATTTGTATATACACATATAAATATATTTTTATGCCAAATGAACTGACGTGGATTTATTTTACTGCTAACATAACGATCTAACGTTTTATAACGTGTCACGCGGTACGTGGAAATTTTATTGCAACATTTACGACTACGTACGTGTACCTACGCAAGCGAGGAAATGTGTGGAAAAATAAAATAACTGTTACATGTAGACTTTTACTTAATTAAGATACAATAGTATCAGCAAACAATAAATACTTACATTAGAGATTTATATTGTACTTGTACAATAAAACGAGGTAGATTAACCGTGCACTGAAGCACAAACAGTCTCTTTCGGCATCAGGCGTGTGACGCCAGGAGGGATAGGAGCTCGCTGTGGCTCATGCGAGTGAGCGCTCGCGCGTCGAGTCCCATGGCGGCGGCCGCGCCGCGCACGTCCAGGCCGAAGCTCTGCAGGAGCGCCGCCAGCGCCACTTCCTCGCCCGTGCGAGGGTCCCGCAGCCGCGGGCACGAGCCGTTACACTGCGGCCACGAGCACCGCTCGATCAGCCGCCGCGGAGCGCACCCGCCTTTACGACGAACTCCCCCTCCGCCTCCCCACAAACGACGCTCCCAACATCCCAATGCTCGCGGCAGTGATATTCCAGACACGTTTATTGCCAGCCATTCAGGGCGCGCCAACGCGCCATGTGCGAGACAGGCCGGCGCGAAAGTAGCGCGCACGCGTTTCAAACTATCCCGAATTGCCGATCCGGTATCGTGCACCGCGTCCCACTGGGCCCGTGTCCGCGGGGCACGCACGCCCTCCGCCGCTAACTGCGCTGAGTCAAACAAATACTGGAACACGAACAGAGGCGTTCGAATATGAGGGTACAATCGGTAGCCGAAGTAGCAGAGCCACGGTTTCTGCGGGTGTTCTCTGACGCAGGAGCTCGGAGGCGAGCCGCGCCACAGAGAGTGGCCGAGACGGGCGACGCTATCCGCGGAAGACGCGCGCCGGGTTCGCGCCGGGCGGTCAAGGAACCAGCCCGAGTCTGCGACAGCGGCGACTCTGATGCCGTACGGTCGAAGCATTCTTCTAGCAGCGTCGGCATGGAAGAGAACGCCAGCGCCACCCGCACTCGAGCCGACGAGGAGTAAGCGGCCTGAGAGGCCGACGTGTAGGAGTTGAGCGAGAACGGCGCGGACGATAAGTCGCCCGGCGAAGATGAAGCTGCCGTTGCGTGTAGTTCGTGTGCCGGCCCACATGTCGCTTGAGCAGTAGGGTAGGAGCACGTGGTTGGAGGCGTGCCAGAGTGGGTTGGCGGCGGGGTCGGAGGACAGCAGCGCTGGGGGCCGGCGCGAGCGCGGCCAGCGCGTCGAGGACATGAGGCCGGGCCGCCGGCGCCAGCGCGCGCCGCACGACGCCGCGTCCCAGCAGTACCCGCCGCCCTCCAGGTACACGACCCAATGTTCGCTATTGCTGCCACGCCGGATATAATACCTGAAAATCACCAACGTCTTGGTAAATCCTTTAAAAAAGCCATCAATTAATGAGTAAATTGCAGGTTCTTGAAGTAGGGTAATTGGTACTAACTAGATGCTTAATTATAAGTTTAATCAGCTCAGCAGTAAACATGTTCGTATGTTTTATCGAAGAAATGTATAGCAGTGTCAAAGTATCAGTCTGTAGAGGCTGAGCAAGTATTGACAATGGCAACGGTCAGGGAAAATAAAGGAAAATAAGTAAATAATATTCGCAACATACCCGGCGGCAGAACCATCGTTGCAGACGAGCGACGTATTCGAAAGAAGCGTCAGTCTGAGACTGTCAGGCGCAGTAGCTGCAGTACACGGCAACACCACCTGTAAATTAATATGTAAGTATGATGAGTTTGTGTATCACATACATCATCAGCCTATATTAGTCCACTGCTGGACAACGGCCTCTGATTAGCCTATGCGCATTGACGCATTAGGAGGTAAAAGGTAAATCGCCACGCTGGGCAAACGGGTTGACAATCGCAGTAGTGTGTCCACGATAATGATGCTGCAGTCCATCATCAATCTTCGATAAATATTCAGTGACGTGTGGCAGTGAATCCCTTAGTCTACTCTTACGGCACCCACCACGGAAAGAGTTGGGGTGGTGACATGTATTCTTACTGCCGTCACCACACGGCTAAATAAAAATCCTGGGACATCTTACATAAATCTACCTAGTCCCACGGAGAACCCAATTAAGGCTTGTGATGTAGGACCTAGTTACCATACTAAGCGATAAAATAGGTACCATACCCATAAAATAGATACGTAGGTAAACACAGAGACAGCCATTACCATAGAACATATGTGTGATAACTAAATACACAAATAATAACCACGCCGGGATTCGAACCTAGAGATTCCAGCTTCGTAGGCAGGGTCACTATTACCAAACTATACTCTGTTTGGTTTGGTGTTTAAAAAAGTTAAACAAACTTGCAGTGTCTTTTTATTGAAAACTACGAGTAGAAAATAAGTTTTAGCAAATATACATAATATAACAAGGAAATACAGTGATTTACATTGTTTTTGATTCATTAACTACCGCAAATAAAAAGATACTGCAAGATTGTTTACCTTTTTCTAAACACCATACCAGAGTATAGGATACGGAAGCTGACAAGTACGTCTATTGGTCGTCGAAAACGACTTACGTACCTGTACAGTGTACAGACCTACTCCCGTTTAGAAAGAGAGGAAACACATTTTAATTAAAATTGAGATGTTGGACGTTTATAAATAAGGCGATTAAACTATAGTGAGACTTTTGAAATGATACGTCGTCGTCTTCTCTAGTTATTTTTCACTATGAACGTAAGTATAACGGGCTCAGCTACAAAATTGAGTGGGTTCTACGAAACGCGTCGATCGTAGCGTCTAAAAGTATTCGAGAACTATCGCTAACTAGCTATCTAATTATTATAAGCTTACAAATATTTGAAATAGTTATAGGTATAGCTAACTCTACAGTAATATTACAGATGTGTATCTGAGAACATCTTGTTGGTAAAACCGTTGGGTTAATAAGAGAATAGCGCCAACGTAAATTATTATTTACTTTTATTTCATTTATTTTCCATACAGACAATTATCAGATATCTTAACAGCACTGACGTCCTTTTGGAATACCAAAATGTATTTTTGCAATTGGATTTTTGAAAACGGCCTAGCCGGAAACTATAGGTATGGAGTATTTATTTTATTCCCGGCTTAAAAGTTAGAGGGGACAACATTTTTTGGACTATCGTTATTATTTCCCAGAATACCTATTCACCGTATAAAATAAAAGTTCTCGAAGATCCCTGTTCTTTTTCAAAAAACCGTCTAATGACACCCAAACAAAAATCACCTCACTAGACTACTAGAGTGTAGGTATTAGAGATATTACCTATAACTAGGGTTAGGAATTTTGGTGGCATTAGGTGAACAGAGAACAGTGGAGTCGTTGCTCAAATTGTTTATGATTGATTGAATAAATAATTAATCAAAAATAATACAAAAATAAATATTCTTTTTAAGTCAGCCTCCGTAGCCTAGTTGGTAGTCACCCTGCCTACGAAGCTGGAGGTTCCGGGTTCGAATCCCGGCGAGGGCATTCTTTGTGTATTTATTTATCACAAATGTTTGTTCCTTGGTCATGGCTGTCTATGTATTTAAGTATCTATATGTATCTATCTATTATATATATCGTCGCCTGGTACCCACATCACAAGCCTTAATTGAGCTTACCGTGGGACTAGGTCGATTTGTGTAAGATGTCCCAAGATATATTTATTTTATTTATTTTAACAGGGTTTCGCCCATTTTAAGTACTAAATAATTGTATTGTATTAATATTTGACTACTTATGAAATTAAGTTCAATCTTTTTTTTAATAATATAGCTTAAATATGATTATTATATAATATTTCTGGGATTCGAGAAAACTAGAACCTTGAAAATCAAATAAATATGTTTTCTCATTTACCAACATTTTTATTGAAAATTAATATTATTCTAGATTATCAAAAATAAAATTCAAATTATTTATTTAAATTCATTGATAAATCCAGCTTGAACTCAATACTATTTCGTTATTATTTTATAAGTTAATCATTTATTCAAGTAAAAAATGTTTGTAACATCGACTCCACTGCTCTCTGTTCCATAAATGCCACCAAAATCCTAACCCTACCTATAACTAAAAAAAAAATACGAGACTCAAATTCAGTTTTTTAGTACAGATGGTGCCTTTTTAGGCTCTAGTGCGAGAAGTGTGTCATTTTACGTCAGGTCCAAAACTTCGGAGGGCCATCTGCACTAAAAAACGTCGTACGAGACACGTGCAAAAACGAAATTCGTAACTCGTGTCGATTTAAAACACTCCCTATCGGTCGTCTTATAAAACATCGCCACTCGTTTGGAATTTCATGTTTTTCGCACTTGTGTCGTAATGTACTATTCTCGTACCAACGCGCAACGACCATTGAGCTTTACAGCAGGCGTAAGGACGGCGTATACTGCGGACTGGTGGAAATGTACAGGCAAATTAATAAGTATGATATTTTAATAATAATCCTCATTCTCTTAATGTCTGAGCTAAGAAAACCAAACATAATGACTTCAAGATTACCATAATTGCAAATAAGCTTAGCTATACCTGCGCAGTGTGCAAAATTTGTAAATATGTTAATTTTAACCTAGGTGCTCCAATATTATTCATCTTCAATTAAGTAATTAAATTCTGTTCTCTTTAATTTATTCAATAATTAATTAATATTCTGATTCCACTCTCAATTTTCAGTAGGTACTTATGTTATGAAATATTTCTAGCTCTGTCATGGACTTTTGGCTGTTTTCGATGTGCTAATTTAACCTTTTCACCGCCGTGATTTGTCAAGAGTGCCCATGTCGCCACGCCACCAGAAACTTAATTTAGCTTAGCGTGGGACCTAGGTTGATATGTGCAAGAATGTCACATGATACTAGTATTTATAAATGTATATACTAGCCCCCTGACGATACTAGCCTCCTCTGCAAATATGAGTAAGTTTAAGGTGTAGTAAATAAATAATTGTGTGTATAAATAAATAATTTCACACACCCACTGACCGACCGACCGACTGTTTCGTATCGGCTCTTTCGCAGCTGATGCCTCTACCGGTGCAGGCATCAGCCGCGAAAGCTGAGTACGTGGGTTCGATTCCCACCTCGGACGTTGGTGATCTCGGTCTATTTTTCTTTGGTATATGACGACAATATTTATAAAGGAACTAAAAACCAACTTATACGACAAACTGAAAGAAAAAAAGTACCTACACCTACTTAAAATTGTATAGTACAATGTATTTAATAGAAAAAAAGCTGTCCGATTAATTAAAAATATATGACACAATTCGGCAGTGCCTTTTCTACATAAGTAATATTAACAATGTATACAATCAAATTATATTATTATAAGGTGGTACCTTTTGTTTCAATAAAATCTCCTAAGTTAAAGTAATGAAAGTACCAAACGAACAAACAAGCTTAAATGGAGAGGATTTTATAGTTCGCTGAAAATTCGTCTGGTAGGTAAGCGGTATAAATTCTTACTTAATTTAGGACAACGTTATTTTCTTCATCTTAACTAGTAACATACAGTGCGATTTGTAGGTACTACCTAACAGTATTTTCATATTTTGTCCGTAGAGTTTATTTTAAATAACTAATAGATACCATGTACAGTCACGTCTTAAAATATGTTTACATATCAAAATCGTTAATATATTTTTGGGCCAACCGACCGTATTTAGCAATACAATAGCGCTTACTATTATTTTTAATGTTGAGTTAACTGTTAAGTACTCATTTAATATTTTTCTCCTCACTAGCTCGTAAAGCGCTCGTTTATCCATTAATACGAGCGGGGAAAAACGCATCTTATTCACAAGTGTGGCAAAGTAATGACCTTGGAGCGTAGCGTGAAGTAGCATTCGTTTAACAATAACAAAACGTAAAATGCTCATAAATGAGTCGTTCCACATTAATTATAATTAAATAATTTGTTTGAGAATTTAGTGAAAATACAAAACTTTATATAATATGATGATTTTAACACATAAATCCTAAAATTCCATAAGCAACCTTTGTTTTAGTGAATGATGATAAGATGACTAGGCGCAATCACAAAACGCAGAAAATCTTTATTCACCGACTCGGACACGCATAAAAATAGTAAAATAAACAACTTTCAGAGTATTGTGTTATAATTTTATAAAAATAATTATAAAAAATGATTTAATGTGCAACTACAGGAATATCTTAAACTCGTGCTGCGTTTACTTTTTCGTGCTAAGTTTACTGCGGCATAATTTTGCATTAAATACAATAGTGATACTAATTTTCAAAATGCATCATGTATTTAATGCAAAAATTTGCCTGAATGTAATTGCTAATGTGCACAAATAATTTCTTTTTTTTGAGTTTCCTCGCTATAGTGAGGGGAAAAGATTTATGTTACACACGGGTGCAAATGTATTTTACTTCTCGTATGTTAAAACACTCGCTACCGTTCAACCACCGAATCCTTTCGTTTGCTCGTGTTTCAATTTCATACTCGCGGGTAAAATACAACTTTACACCCTTGTATAACAAATAACTATTCCGTTAAGCCAGAATCGCGTACGTTTCATTATTCCTCCTTGCCTACGAAAATACCGTTTTTATTTATCGACATTAGTTGTAATTTCAATATTTCGGTAGTAAATTCGATCCTTATTTTTATTTTAATACCACCTTGCGTCATATTCAAACACTTAGGTAGGTATCTATTTTGAAAATCAGTTCTATTTTGCTGCTGGTTAAAATATTTAAAATTCGTACCTATACCAGTACGGTGTAAGTATGTACAATTAATTGTACATCAAAATAAGTAACTAGTCTAATGAAAAAAAGTTAATCAAAACACAATTTAGAATTACCGAATATATCATTGCCTGGCATTAGGTTAGTTTCGATATTGATTGAAATTCATTGTATCTAAAAAAATGCATACTTTCCTCAATCAATGTTACAGAAACTTGTTACTAGTGAACCTATTCATTGACTGAAGTAAAATTGTTGGCAAAATACTGTAAGTAAGTTATTTTCCCAGAAAATCAAAACAAAAATTTCCGTTTTAAATACCGGTTTGAAAAAAAACTAGATCAAAATAATATTCTCTTTGGTTACCGCGAGGATTACTCTATAATATCAAATATCTAGAATTAATTATTTCATCAAAATAAATGATTTACTACACAATGATTTACTTATTTACTTAGTATATATTTTAGTTGTAAGTTAGTAAATCATTTAATTTTATGAAATAATTAATTGTAGATATTTTATATCTATACCACTGGTCCAACATGCTAGGCCGATTATATCCTTTCCGAATAAAAAAAACTCATGATTCCTGAAAACAAAAACAATAATATATATGTAAACGTCTGCTAAGAGGGTTGCAGCAGGTTCACAACACAGCAATTTTCTCCAAAGGGCCTCTACGTGTTGGATCCAGGGATCGGTTACTAGTATTTTCTCGATACAAAATAACGTTTTTTTTTGTTTTTTTTTTCGTTCTTCGGTATATAAATTCTTTGTTAATGGAATAATTGATTAAAAAATACGATGTTGTTAATTAGGTATCTACATAAACTATTGAGCACTAGGTAAAGAATATAAAACTTCTTAAAATATTGGGCTAAATCGAGGTTTTTCTAAAAAACCGGTTCCGAACCCTGGCTGGATCTATATCTCCACGCAAGCCTATAAAAAAACCGGGATTTGTAAGCATGTGATTCTCAAGGAGGTACAAATAATAGTATAATTTTATTATAATTATAATAGTGGCCAGCTCAAAGATTAAAGTTTCATTTATTTTCTAATGATGTGCACACCTATACGTTTCAAAACGGCAGTGTTATACTAAAAAAAATATGTTCGTATGAAGAAGCCATATGATTGTAATATCTGTAAGAATAGATTATGCTCCAATCTATTTTTTATGTTATATGCTTCAGTCATGTTTATTTTATAGAAAAAACATTAAAACTGTATAAATAACATTACTACCATGTTTGTGAACTATTCTCGTCTTAAAATACAGAACAAATTGAAATGACTCTACAAGTAGAGACCGTATAAATCCTGTCCTGAAGGGCAGTCAAAGTCGTAGGCAAAAGCTACATCCCGGTGGAGACAATATAAGATTTATTGATATCCCCCTAAAATACCCACCAATTCATCAGGTATTAAATTAAACAAAAGTAGGAACCGAAAAATTAAAAATTTCAGCTCATTTTCACTTCAAGGCGATTGCCAATCCCGTTGTAAAGGCAAGTTAGCATCACAATATAAACAAACACTGTTATCAAAATAATAAATAAATGCGTACACAGAGTATCCATGTGATCCAGAGGACGCGAGACAAGCGGACGCGGCTGCGGCCGCAGCGCGCACTCATCACTGGCAGCGCCCGCGCACAGGCTGGGCAGAGTGGGCACCGTGGGCACAGTGGGCAGAGTGGGCCGGCGACAGAGCACACCCCATACTGACGCGCGCGCTCCCCGGCCAGCCGCAGCGTACTACACTGCAGGCTAGCCCGCGCACGGTAGCTCTCCCGCTGTTTACAAAATAACGCCTCTATTTAGAGCGAAGGGCCGAACTTCTCGCTGCGCGGCGTCGGACCGAATAAAGGTAAGGCAAGCGGCGGCTCGTTTGTGCACAGTGCGCAGGGGCAGCGAGACCGGCTCCGCGGCGAGATCAAACGCGGCGCAGATCAAAGGCGCCGCCGCGCGATCGGCATCCGTCATTATTATTATGCAAGCATTACGAGGCGCGCGTGACTCAAGCGAGAGGGCCACGCGAACGCGGGCGCCGCGCCGGCTGCCGCCCCTCCCCTCCACTTCTCCCACCTGTCAACGACATCCCGCCAATAAAATATGACGTCCTTTATCCCTCACCGGCCACTTTGACGGTCACCCACCCCGGCACTTCTTGATCCCGAAAATTTCCTTGCAAAACATCCCGCAACGACTGGTAATGAATGGCTTGAGCCCTGGAGCGGCCGCTCCCTGATTAGGCATGCATTACACACATGTTCTTTTTGAACATTTTTGGCACCTCATTAAATTTTATAACTTTGTTTGGCGAGCACTGGTAAATTCGCTACCGGTACTGGGTGACCGCACTGTTTACATTTTATATTCTTATTCTGATCTTAATCAAATTACCATAGAGCGTTTTATATCCTGTTATATTTATTTATGTAAGACCGCTGTCTGAGAAAATGATAATCATCATTTGATTTTGCTTAACGTTCACAAAGTATTTGTACGAGTAAATACGGTTAATTAACACAAAAACAGGTGATAACAATTAAGAGCCACTGGCCCAGCAAAGTAAGTATTACCTAAATATATCTAATTAAATGATAGGAAAATTTTGTCTACTCAACTCAATGTAACTTTTCGTCTTTAAAAAGTACAACATAGAAAATGAGTTAGATGTCAAATCATCAAGGTAGACGCAAAACGCTAACCAGCGTTTACGTTGTGTCTAACCTAAACTACATAGATAGGTACCTACATACTCGCTTTGGCTTCATTTAAAGGTAGTTAAATAGGTTAGTAATTAGGAAGGAAACATAAAATCTTGTTCAAAGTTTTATTCTACGAATGCCCAGTTTTGCCATTCGATGTATTTTCATTTTAGCAAGAAGTGACTTTAAGTAGATACAAGACAAGGAACCGCATCTTTAATTTGCCACTAAATCGGTAGGTACCTACTATTTCTAGTTAACATAGCGACATTTGGAGTTATTGTTATTCGAAAATTACTAATCGTATAATTAATCAACATACCTTACCAATAAAATGATGGATGCAGGAATTAATGGCGAGCTCTACAATTTCTGACTAAAAACTTTTTTTGCATAAGAAGTAACTAGAGTTAATTTAGAAACAACGAGAAAAAACAGTGTTTCGTCCACAAAGGTGTCATTCATTTCATACCCATTACAATACAATAAGTGCAATCGAATAATTGTGTTTAATACTTCAAAACAGGCTCCATAGGTGCAAATCGATCTCGAGAATGAGAAACGACGTCCCAACACCTGCTGTGGGCGGAATAACAGAGTAATTTACTACGTACGAAGATGTTCCCTTGCACGTAATGTAACCAAGTGAGTACCTAATTGTACACACACCCATTGCCTGCACTCGTTTTCACTTCTCGGACTTTTAGTTGTAGAGTAGCCAGGAGTTGTGACACGTTGTGATTTAGATTACTTATATGCATTGGAAATGAAAGTTTACCAACCTACAAGTAAATATAATATATGTACAATTAAATCAAACTATCCTACGTATTTATTTATTTATTTAAGCTTTATTGCACAATCAATGAAAAAAATACAAATGGCGGACTTGATGCCTTATGACATTCTCTACCACTCAACCATTGGGTCAAACAGAAACTTGTATTAGGTGCGGGACATACATACAAACACACTACATTAAGGACATAGGGACTACATAAGGACTTTCGAGCATGACCTCACTGTATCACCATGCTGGTGACACAGTGAGGAGATGCTAAGTTTCAGCTAAGTTATGTGCTCTTCGGCCTCTAGTTACATTAACCTGACGTTAAGAAATATATCCATATTACAAATCAACATTTTTTTGCAATGAAAATAACTGACATTTTCTTATTTTATGCAACATGACAATTTGGAGGAGTCCACTAGATTCGGGTGGCGCAGAACCGGTCATTGTGGCAAAATTTGGGGGAGGCCTACGTTCAGCAGTGGACGTTTTTCGGCTGAAATTTTACAAGGGTTTCAGCTAGATATTACTATAAGAAAATTTAATTATGCCAAATAAAAACAAAGCACATAAACAATACAATCAGCCTCAGGAACGAAATACACAACTATGTGTTTGATCAATATTGTACATAAGAAGTAATATTCTACAATGTAGCTACCGTATGAGGTTTTTCAGAAAATCTCTATAAAGTAACCCAAGATGAGGTACTCAAGGTTATAACCATTCCCGATACGATCACCACCGTCTGCCAGATAGTTAAATTCTCTCAAACTCGCTATTATCATAAAAAATCATCTTACACCCGTAGCTATCCGACGGGAGTCGTGCGTGCTTGGACACTGAGTTAAGTAGAATATAATTGGCGGGCGGCACGGCAGGCCTTCAAAGCCTGTACCTGCCTGTAAAAATGCCATCATAAAGCGGGGCCGACACACTGGGCCCTTTGACAGTTCCAACAGCCTTATGATGCCGCCGGTGTTACCAGATACACATACTATTCTGTAATCACGCTGATTTTAGGACGCGATGAGGTTTTGTACATTGTTAACTTTCTTAACGATGCGAAATAATATTTATACAAAAGTATTGATAATCGTACAAAAATTGGTAACATATTTATTGTGAATTTTTGCGCGAGATATTGGCCAGCTCTCTGGTCACACACCATTTCTATACAGGTAGCGCTAGGATATGTAGATAGGGGCGAATCGCTCTAGGTCCTAACGGCCTCAAGGTTTCAAGTTTTAGCCGTAAAATTTATGAAAAACCGGAATAAATGCAAGGAATATTATGATAATAGCCAATATATTTTACTTAGACGTGTACAGTGCTATCTGATATCGGAGCGGCCACGGCGCTCAAAAATATCTGAACATGCACTCTAATTGCATGGCATGCATCACAGACAAAAAGTCTTGCTCTTGCTTAGATACCACACACCTTGACCGCTCCGATATGTCTGTTGATCATCATCATCATCATATCTGCCGAAAGGCGTCCACTGCTGAACATTGGCCTCCCCCAAAGATTGCCACAATGACCGGTCCTGCGCCACCCGCATTCAGCGTACTCCTGCGACCTTCACCAGGTCATCGGTCCATCTTGTGGGGGGCCTACCCACGCTACGCCTTCCGGTACGTGGCCGACACTCAAGAACCTTCCCGCCCCAACGGCCATCGGTTCTACGCAAATGTCTGTTGATGACTGTACATAATTTTGCGTTGCATACAGTCATCGCTAGCTGGTAAAATAAGTATAATTGTAGCCATAATGCATATACAAAAAATCAAGACTGACCATCATGAGAAAATTTGCTCCTTGAAAGTACCTAATCTTACAGTATTATTTCACTACACTCACTTATCCTCGTCAAGTATAGAAATCAAGTTCGCTACGTTCAAGGTCAACCTCCACCTATTCTTCAAAAAAAGGACGACAAATGACGGCTATTTTTCACAGCCCTCTTTTTAGCTTTTAGCTCAGAAGTCGACAAAAAGGCTAAACTAAACTAGCTTAGTGTACATGCGGCTTCGTGATACCAATTCAATAGATTGCTGTCACTTGCAATGGCCATTTCACCCAATTTTGTACATCATACATCATCATCAGCCTATGATAATCCACTGCTGGACGTAGGCCTCTCCTATTAACTATACGTATAGACGCATTAGGAGGTAAATCGCGGATTCGCGATCGCAGTAATGTGTCCACTATGATGACGCTACTGCCCATCATCAATCGTTTATCAAATAATGGTCAGTGACACTTCAATCCCTTAGTCGACTCTTACAACAGGAGTTGGGGTGGTGACAAATGTATTCTTACTGCTGTCACCACACGGCCAATTTTGTACAGTAAACGTTGAACTGAATATGGCTACATTGGCTGCCGCTCTCATTAAACGTTTTATCGACTTCCAACATCCAATAGTAAATCAACAATCCTATACGACCTTCCTAAACTCCTAGTACCCACAGCCGATTCAAAGAACCTTTTAAACCATTAAAACCTTTAGGCCTTATTATTCAATTCCATTAAGATTTAGTAGGACGGCCTTTTTAAAAGCATCTTAATATAAAAGACTATTATACGGCTCATTTTACTTAACAATGAATACAATATATTTTTTATCCGGTTCGTTAAATCATGTCCCCCTACTAATAAAATATATGTGGGTTCGGTTGTTACGGTTTTTTGTTCGTTTTCTTTTTAATCACATACGCTACCGCATACGGGTTTAATTGCAGTTGAACTTTTGTTTAATTTATTACCAGATATATAACTAGTAATTATAATAGGTATATTGTTCGTCAGTAGAAACAAAAAAAGTGTAAGTAAACAAATAAGGCCGAGTCTCTATAGCATTTTTTGCCGTCTTTGACACATATTCGTATTCGTATAGGTATGTGTCAAAGATGTTTTTACGTTAATACTAATAATTATCAATTATCTTAACTAAAAATGTATGTATGTGTGGTTTAAGGTTTTAAGTTAGTAATAAGACCAAGATTGTGTTCTGAAAATGCGAGATTATGAAATAATGCAAGTTGTTAGGTTTGTTTACACTTTTGAAGTTTCCTACTGTCGAACAGTATAGGTAGCAACAACTAAAATGTTTAATAGAGCTGCAGTTCTCAAAAAGCTTATATAATTATTAGCGCTAAGTGCGCAAGTTACCGTTTTCATATTTAGTTGCCAACTTTTTTATTGATAGAAAAATCAATTGTTAATTGTTTATTTAAAATTCAGGTTTTGTAGTTTGCGAGTTTTCTTAATAATCCGAAATAATGTACAAAAGTTTTAAAAATTGGCAACAAAATAGAAAAGCCATTTAATTAATTTATGAATTATGTAGCTACAAACTTTTTGACAAATAGCATTGAAAGCATTATACATATTATAAAAACTAGATTGATATGCTTTTCATCGAGTGGTTTTAGACTAAATACTTAGGTAGGGGAGACCAGGTATAAAAGTAACGCGGGATGAACGTAACAAATTCATTTAAAATTTTTCTACGACATCTATCCGAACGTCCTTCAGGGCATTAGATGCCATTTCGATTCCCCCCTAACCTCAGTTACACCCACGGTGCTGTGACGGCAGGTTATGCGTGTAGTGCTATGGTCCCAGAAAAATGCGTCAAAAGTAAGTTTTTAACGATTTTTTCAATCCTAGCTAGATTTTTCATGGTAAACGCTACAGCTTGGGTTTTGCATGGGTGTTATAAAGTCACTAATCATTTACAGTTTGAGGGTTGCAAATCAATGTTTTAATGATGCTTTTTATGTTTTTTTGCTACGTGTTTGTGGGATTCTGGAAATTCGATACCCAGGGATGATTGAAACAACTTGTTACTTTCATCCCGATTTCCAAATTGGAGGCTCATTGGTACACCTATGTGCTAGCGTTTATTAAATAACTCATATACTTAGTGCCTTTTTGTTGCAGAATGTCTAATATACACAAAATAACAACAGACAGAGGTCCACCAAAATATAAATTATAGCTTTAGCTGCAGTTGAGGTGATCCTTGTTTTAAATGCCCTACAGGGACGCAGCAAAGACGTACCAACTGGCTCACATCACTTTATATAGACATGTATAGTAAAGAAAAGCTTTACTTGAAAGTTCAGCGGCACTACCCAAGGCGGGATTTGTTTCTGGAAACAAATATTCACTGTCAATGAGGAGTAAAACACATTTTTTTATCATATTAGGTACATTGTATGATTAGCTTAGTAGTATACTCAGAAATAAGGAAAATGCAGGAAGCATTTAATTCCTTGGATTACACCTAAGCATTTGTTTATATGCCATTTAGAATAAGACAGAAAGTTGATTGCTCTCACGTCACTCATATATCCTATAGGTATAAATTAATTTCGTCTCATACAATACGTAATGTTAATTACATTCATTCATCGTTAATGTTCCTCTTTGAGATAGTGATATTGTAAGACTGTTGATTACTTAAAAATACTAATTACACAAAATTATATTGATTATTTTATAGTTATTTACTTTGTTTCTATTATCCCTATGCACTGTTACAACCAGCCCTGGGGGTAGGGATAATTGCAACAAATTCCATCCTTCACTGTGAGCCATTTTTCTGTAAAACTATTCGATGTATGAAGTTTGTTTTGGTACCAAACAATACATGAAATATGTGTCTATTGCACATAAAGATGCAAAGTTGGACAACTGCTACCAAAAAAATATAAAAAATCAAAAACTGAAAATTGTTACGTTCATACCTGGTCTCCCCTATCATAGAAGTCACAGAAATTTAGGGACACAAGTCCTACATATACACACACACACTCTCTCACACACACACACACACACACACACACACACACACACAAACACGCGCGCGCTCACACATTCACATGGTCCATTGTCATCAATAAGGTATGTATTTATAAGGTATACCTTTAGAATAGATATGTTTTATGTAGACTTCTATTTTACCTTAATACCTACTTAGTTATAATAATTTACTTTCTTGATTTGTGTTCAACTTCTTAGCATCATATAAACAGCTCTTACGAGGGTAGATCAAAAAGTAATTAGAATTGGTATTACTGGATACGAATATGACTGTCCTACTACTTTCATTATTAAAATTGGGCATTTTGAAGTTTCTCCGAGTATTTTATTTTATTCAATTTTTTATTTTAATTACTTTTGATAATAAAAAAAAACTTGTCTAAATATGGAGTTTCAACTACATCACACATTTTTAACTCTTGTGCATTAATTTGATACAGCATTATTTTTAAGGTTAACAATTAAAATTTGATAAACCATGTTTGGCCTTTAATTTGCAAATAATAATCGTTGGCTGTGATTTCTCAAGTTTTTACAGCAGTCTCTGAAATTTGAAGTTCCGGGCCAGCCCAAAGTCGTCCAGAAGCTCCAGATCTTAGAGATTTTTTTTCTCAGTTTTTTTTCTTGCAACCAATCCGAACTACCCAAAAACAATGTTTGTATGTTCATGTTATAAAGTCATGCATATTTATTAAAAATCTACGATAGCAGATTTTTTTGTAAATCTCCGAAGTCGAGATCATTACCCAAAATCTTATATATATTTTTAAAGTATACCTAATTTTTTTTGAATGATATGTACAAATGTGTATTATATATCTAGGTTGATAAATATAAGCTCAGGTTTCATTATTGGTAAAAATATTTTAGGTGCCATCTCAAAAACCGAAGCTACAGGTCTTTTAAAATGTACTTAAAATTAAACTTATTTTACCGATTTTGTTAAGTACTACACTGTTGTTTATTATTAACTATAAAAAAAAACAAATGAATGTTTTTAAAATTTTATTTAATTATTTTAATTATAAAGAGTGGTACTGTATTACCATAGTTCAAAAAATATTATTCTGTTATTCTGACATGTCGATTCTAATTACTTTTTGATCGTCCCTCGTATAAGGTCATCAGTAATTGGCTATATTCATAGTAGGTACATTAGTTTAAGTTTTTATGAACTATAAGCTATTGATGTACCGAATAAAATAAAAATATTGGAAATCCCTAGCTAGGTACCTTACTTTTAGCCCGCTAAATGTAATAAAAAATCAGGCAGTGTTGATAAAAAAACAAGCCGACGGAAAATACATATTACTGCTTAAATTAATTCATGGATGGTTAAAAAAATTTGTGCCTATCAATTAAAACTAAAATTCTTGCAATCACTTTTTATTCGCAAAAAAGAAGCCAAGGCCTAATAATTACATTACGCTGGCCGCCGGACCTAACTTTCCCATTTAACTTTTCCTGGCTAAAATCTGAAATATAATTTATTCAATCAAAACAGTTAGGTACCTAGGTCAAACTTAGTTCAGGCTTTATAATTTATAAATCGAATTTAATATTTATTCCACCAATTTGTGTAGAGCAAGCGCACCTAAGCCTATTTCATGAAAGCTTAAAATTGTCTTACAAGCAGAAGTCCTTATCTAATTAAATGTTTAAAAAGACACTTCCACTAAATAGACCACGCCTCAGGAGAGTCAGGAGTACCATATTTGGCAAACTTTAGTTTTGGACAGTTGGACATTATGAAATTTGGTAGGAAATCTTCACTCTCATACGGGTCTACTTTTATAATTTGGTCGCGTTTCGTGTTTCAGTTAGGATAGTGTAAACAATTAAATTAATAACAAGTTTACAATACATATCGGAATTGCAACGAAATCGACACAGCCGTGAAATAGGCGAATATTTATGTTGCCTTAGTCAATAAACTTCACAGTAGGGACTTTTTAGCACAGCGCGGTTGTAAGTGTCATAGATTACTCATCACGCAGATACGCAATTCTAAAGAAAACAATTAATAACATTTAATGTAAGAGTACTTGCTAACTCTCACATTTACTTGATAGACTTCTTTATAGTATTTATGAACACGAAAGACAATTTTATGAGATAAAATTGATTTATTTAACTTGATAGGTGTGCACACTTATAGAATAGCGAACGTGATTAATTCGATGATAATAATGAACAATTAATAGGCTGGTTGCGAAACTTTATACAAACATAACGCTGATGGTGTAAATGAATGTTTAGATGAATGTGCAATTTACTTGTACATATTCCGGGGGCGAAAGGAATGAGATGAAGATGCTGCGTAAAACTTGATAAAGAAAAAATGCAATTATTTATATTAATTGAAAGCGACTACTCTAAACGTGGGTGAAGTGGCTTTATCTATTCGCGAAGGATTTTCTTGTTCGTGGTCCTCGACGCCAGTTTGGTGGGTGCAGCTGGCCGCGGCGGAGCGCGGGGTCGCGCGGGGCGGGGGCAGCGTGGAGACTGGGAACTCCTCGACGACTTGTGGCGGCGGTACTCTCCATTGAAGTCTTCTCATTATGATACACAATGCAGTCAATCCAAATCCTCCGAGGATCACGTATATCATAGCGTAGTGATGAATATCGTGATACGACATGTTCTCGGAGACAACTTCAGTGTTCTTCAATTGCTCGATTCTCTCGCCTAGCTTCTTAGTGTTCAGGTCCAGGAGTCGAGATTTATTTGCCTCTTGAAGGTGAGGAACAGTGATGTTGATGACGTGATTGATTGACGCCATGACCGGGTTATATAAGTCCGGTTTCAGTTTAATTTCCGACCAGTGAGGTTTATGCGGAAACACGGTGAAATTATCTGTCTTGATAATACAGCCGTGACCTATATTAATAAGGCCGGCATTCGTCAGCTGATGTGCGGTTACTTGATCCGCGCATAGTGTTCGAACTTGACACTGCTCACAACAAAAGTATATATAGGTATTTAATGCATTACTTTCGATCCAATGATTCATGCATGTTTTTGTGACAGTTTTGCATCCCGATTGGTCGCTTTCGCAAAAACTGTTGTCGCCCTTAAGCTGGAAGACAGGTTTTTTGATGTAGCAAAAATATGATTCCAAAGATATGATACAGCCTCTGGACGTCATTTTCCGAAATGGGGATATACGTATCTTTTTTCATGTTTATAGATACATAATCCGATACAGGTATTATAGCAGTTATCTTGCTTTCAGCTTTGTACGGTATTGGAATAATCTTCAGCAGTTCGAAAATATCTCTACTGATGAGAGGAAGTCTTATCTCAAAAATAAGTACGTTCTCCATCATTCTTGTTTTCAATTCAAGGAGATCGTATATCTTGTGCAGATCTGAGTGTAAGTCGTTGATTGGCAGCGAGACGTCTCTTGGCAGGGTGCTTGCTATATTGCTTAGTTCCGTAATAAGTTGTTCCGGAGTTAGCAGGTGTAGATTGAAACGTCCATGATAAATGTCTGTGATGGTGTCTAATAACACGTTCTGCATTTCTTTTAAATTATGGAGCATATTACTTGCTATGGTGGCTCCTAAGTTGAAGTCGTTTATGATGTTGGTAGTTTCAACCTTTTGTTGGAGTTTCTTGAAGGTTTCTTCCAAACTGTTTATATGTTGGTGGACCATTTTGTGCTGTTGGTTCATAGTGTCTTCGGTACGCTTTAACAAGGTTATATTCCGCTTCGACGATGGACGTTTGATTTTTCCAAAGCGAAGCCATATGCTTTGCGTTGTCTCGTAAAAGTGTAATATCCCTCTGATACTGTTCGGTGAACCTTTCGTCCAGAACGCCGAATAGGCTATTAGCGACGTAACCGACACCGTTGGTAAGGCCGCGTTTATATCGCAGTGACGTAAGTCGCGTGCTCGAATGCTGACTGAGTAACATGTGGTTGTAGTACTCAAGTTCGGACAATCCATGACGTAGTTGTAATGACATTATATCACAATGGACTTGTGTTTTGATTGTTTCGCATGTGTCCTTTAGAAATCTCGTATATTTTTGGTATGCGGTGGTTGCTTCCCAATACGGTTCCATGTTATAATAGACAATGAGTTTTCATTCATCTCGAATTAGCATCATGTCTGCTAATTTATCGAAATCGACTTGTGTCTTGCGAAATGGTGTTATGTTTACATCGCACTGCCCGGGTGATACGCATGTTAGAAATAATAACAGTGCGGCGAACATTGACGATAGCGTAACCTTGGCCTTGTTTGCGCTAGGTTTTCGGGAGCTTCTTGTTGAGCTTTCTTTATTGCTTTCCTGATGCTGATGTAATGGATCGATCTTAGGAAGTTCTTCTTCCGTGTGTTCCGACAGGAGGGAGAGTTTAAGCACTGGTCGTTTTAGGGTTCCGTTCTGCGTTTTTAGGGTGACAACCCTTACGTATCCGTCTTGTCCCGGATGTAACTCTATGACTCTGCCCATTGCCCACTTGCCGGGCGGCAGGTTATCATCATGTATGATCACGACGTCATTAACGCTGATGTTAGGCAACGGTCTCTTCCACTTGCTTCTTGCGTTCAACAGTGCTAGGTACTCAGATCGCCATCTCTTCCACAGATCTTGTGTTATTTTCTGAGTGAGTTGCCACCTTGTGCGCAAGTCTCGTTCTGTTTCTATTAATGTCAGTGTTGGCCCACTGCTCAGAAAGTGAGAAGGAGTCAAATAGTTAATATCATCGGGATCCTCTGATATAGCGCACAAGGGTCTTGAATTAAGGCAACCTTCAACTGCAGCCAGTAAGGTACTGAATTCCTCATAGGTGAGCTTTTGCTCGCCGATGACTCGTTTTAGGTGAAATTTGAAAGCTTTAACGCTACTTTCCCACAAGCCTCCTGCTGTTGGCCATGCGGGAGCGTTGAAATGCCAGGTGATTTCCATGTTTAATACGACATCCATGACTTCTTGATTCATGATGCTTTGGATCTGAAGATATTCTTCTTGAAGAATTCTGCTGGCTTTGACGAAGTTTCGGCCATTGTCGCTATACATGTGTAGCGGAGCTCCTCTGCGAGCTGCCATTCGCCGCAACGCCGCGATGAAGGCGGACGCTGTCATGTCAGATACCAGCTCCAGATGGACGGCTTTAGTAGCCATGCAGACAAATACACAAACGTATCCTTTAGTGGTCTTGATACCTCGACCCTTGTTGGCCTTCACAAACACATGACCAGTGAAGTCCACGCCAGTGTGGGCAAAGGGTCGTGATGGGTTGATTCTTGCTGCTGGTAGGTCACCCATGATTTGATGTTGCAGGTTGGCTTTTTGTTTCTTGCAGGTCACGCATTTTCGAATAAATTGCTTGGTTCCGCTATTGCCTCCGATTATCCAGTATTTATTTCTAATGAAATTTAGGGTTGAACGGGCACCGCCGTGAAGAACCATTTTATGGGCGTGGTCCATGATGAGGTCGGTTAACCGATGCTTATGTGGTAAAATTATCGGATGCTTCATATCATACGTAATGTATGCGTTTCGTAATCTACCCTTAACTCGAAGAATGCCCTCTTGATCCATGAAGGGACACAAATCAAGTATGTTACTTTTGGGCGAGACTGCACCGCCCTTCTTTAGATCTTGATATTCGTCGTGGAACTCCGTAATTTGAATCCGCTTGATGATTAAGGTTTTTGCTTCTCTTATTTCGGATAAGGTAAGATTGCTTCCAGTTTTTCTGTCGTGCTTTCTGGAGATGAATCTTCGAACCCAAGCCAGGACATTTACGAGCTTTGAAAATGAGCTGTATTTATTCACCAATAGATCGATGATATTGTCGGCTTCGTTTTTGACTGCTATGTTACTAACTTGTGTAACCTTTTGCTCCTCGACCGTTGAGTAATCCATTTGTCCTTGATCTGCTTTGAATGTCGGTAACCAGGTGGGTCCATTCCACCACAAAGGGTGTTGTTTTAGTTGTGATGGCAAAATGCCTCTGCTTGCACAGTCAGCTGGGTTATCTGCCGATTTAACATAGCGCCAACATTCCGGTTGGATTACTTCTGTGATTTGTCGCACCCTGTTTGCAACAAATGTATTCCAGCGATTAGGATCTCCTTGCAGCCAACCTAATACTGCTGTCGAGTCCACCCAGCCATAAATTTCAATGTTATGATTGTTTAAACATTGTTTCACCTTGATCATTAATTTTGCGGCTAGATGAGCTCCACATAATTCCGCTCTTGGTAGCGAAATTTCTTTATTATTCGAAACGAGTCTTGATTTTGCTGTGAGTAGTATAATTTTTGGCTGGCCCTCAATGTTTACTTTGCAGTAAATAGCGCACGCGTAAGCTCGTGGTGTCGCGTCGCTAAAGGCGTGTAACTGGATATCACTAGTAACATATGTTCCGATCCACCGGTGTATTTTAAATGTATTTATGTTATTGTTTATGTCTTGCTTGATAGTAACCCATTCAGTGTGAACATCATTCGGTATCTTGTCATCCCATTTCAGAGGTGTTTTCCACAAAAGTTGGAAAAGTAGCTTTAATTTGGTGGAAATGGGGGTCAGCCAGCCCAAGGGATCAAATAATTTGGAGATTTCTGACAACAGTTGACGTTTGGTTGTATGAGAGTTGTCAGAAATAGTGTCCATTTTTGGTTGGAAATGAAATATATCTTGAGATGGATCCCATTGCAGTCCCAGAGTTTTGCTTGATTCCATTTCTTTAAAGCTGTAGTTATTTTCGGCCCATGATTCTTGATTGTCAATTTTTGCCAATTCTTGCTTGTTTGACATCCATTTTCTTAAGAAAAAACCTCCTGATTGTAGCAGCTCTTGCAATTCGTGCTGTAGTTTCTTGGCTGACGAGACAGAATGAGAGCCATGAAGTAGGTCATCCATGTAGAAACATTCTTCGAGCGCCTGGGCGGCGTCGGGGTAGTTTGACCTTTCGTCATTGGCTAATTGCTTCAAGGTCATCATAGCCAAAAAAGGTGCTGCTTTTTGGCCATATGTAACAGTCGTTAGCTGGTATTCTTGTAACCTTGCTTGAGGTGAGTCTCTCCAGATAATCTTTTGCAGACTCTGATCTTCTTCATGTACCCAGATTTGTCGAAACATCTTTTCGATGTCTGCAATGTAGGCTACACGATGCTGTCTCCATTTCAGGATTAATGACAAGAGGTCCTTTTGAAGGTTTGGCCCCTTGTGCATTATGTCGTTGAGGCTTACTCCTGTAGAAGTCTTCGACGACCCATTAAAGACGACTCTAAGGGCAGAGGTGGTTGACTCCCTCATCACATTATGATGCGGTAAATATAATTCTCTTGTCTCCTGTGTGTCACCGGCCTTATTGCTAAATTGATGCGTCGGCGCTAGTTTCATATGACCCATAGATAGGTATTCGTGTACGAATAACTTGTACTGTTGTGCAATATGCTTGTTTTTATGGAATTTGCACTCTAGTTGACGGAATTGCATAATGGCCATATTTTTTGAGTGACCGAGTCTTTTCAATCCAGCATCTTTCAGAGGAATTCGAACTTGATATCTTCCATCTGCTAGTCTTCTTGTTGTTGCTTTATAGTACTGGATGCATTCATCGTCTTCAGAGATGTGATGTGTAGATGCTGGAATATCTTCAATCTCCCAAAATTTTTGGATATCATCTATGTTGTTAATCACCAAATTGCAGTGAATACTTCGCGGTACTCGACCCCATATAATCCATCCCAGGTAGGTCTCTTGCACGACTAGGGGTGAGTTTTTATTCTTGAATATTCCGTTCCGTATGATTGTTGCGTAGATTTCAGCGCCAAATAGCAGATCGATTGTGTTACAGACATTGTAATTTGGGTCCGCCAGCGGTATGGTGTCTAAATTTTCCCATCTTGGTTTGGGAAAAGTGAAATTGGGTAATTCTCTTGTTAAATTCTTCATAATAAAGGCTTCCACAGTGAATAAATATTTTTCGTTCGAAGATGAACAATTTAAATACAACATGCCTTTACACATGCTGTCATTGAGGCCCACCCCTGAAATAACGCCTTTAAATTGTTGTCGCGGCAGCCCTAGTTGTTGAGCTGCGTTCTCCGATATCAGACACATCTGGGCACCGGGGTCTATTAAGGCGCGCATGGTGCGTGGTACACCATCATTTCCCAGGATCTTGACCAGGGCTGTAGCTAAGAGGATGTTTGGGTCTTGATTTGCATATTCATTTTGCTGCGCCACGTGCGCTCTATATTCATGCGGTCCAGTTTGATTTCGTGACGCATTTATTGACGGCGCATTTTGATTGTGAAATACCTCGTGCAAAAGTGTGTTATGATATCCGTTGCATTCTTGACACCGCTTAACGGAATGACATGGTTTGCTATTATGATTGTATAAGCAATTACTGCATAGATTAAGTTTTGTAATTGTTTTTCGTTTGAGTACTGGAGCCATGTCCTTGAACTCTGTACAAAAGTATATTCCATGATCTTGCTGACAGACTGGGCACTTGCGCTGGAATTCGTGTGAGCCTTTACTTGTAGTAGCCTTGTTGCTGGTGAAATACTGCCTGAATTGGTTCGGTTTAAAATGATTGTTTGGTGTAGCGGGTGAATTTGAGTTTACCCGATTCACAGGGGTTTCTTGCTTACGCCGTGACGACTCCATTGCAGTAAATTTTCCTTCCAAAAAGGATAAAAACTCCTTTAATGACGGTAAATCTCGGGGCTGTTTCAGTGCAGTCATATATTCGTTGTGAGTTTCGGAGTCCAATTTTTGTTGAAGTATATGGACCAATATCGGATCCCAAGTGTCGATGTTGACGCCCAGGTTTTTTATGCCGTTTAGACTTTCAATGGTGACGTCATGTAGTCTCTTGATGTGACTTGATGTAGCTTGTTGCATCACAGAAAGGTTTATGACGTGGTTTATGTGAGTTGTAAATATCAATTTCTTGTTATTATACCTGTGGTTTAATATTTCCCAGCATGTAACGTAATTATCCGAACTGATCGGTAAGTGTTGTATAAGTCGTTCTGGTTCGCCCTTGATCTTGCTCTTCAGGAATTGCATTTTTTGTGCGTTCGACAAACAATTATTGTTGTGAATAGCTTCGGTGAATAAGTCTTTAAAAGAGACCCATTGCTGGTATTGACCAAGAAAAACGGGAATGTCTAGGCGAGGTGTGGTCTTTTCCCGGTGAGACGTTGACCATAACTTGCTATTGATTTGTTTCTTCATCGTCGCATGTTCGTTTTCGTACTTGGTGAAGGTATTCTCGTAATGGTCGTCCGTTCCGCCGAGTTCGCTGTCGATTTCCCAGTGCAGCGAGTCGATGGCAGCCCAGCGTGAGTCCAGAGATTTAACGAGATCTTCAAGCTCCCATTTTTCTACAACACTGTCCAACTTGATATTTGCCAGTGTTCGAGCTAGTGCCTTGAAGTTGCTACTTTGCTTGCGTAACATTTCATCTAACTTGCTGTCGTTCCCTTGCGAGGTGAATGTAGACTTTTCGCCTCCAGCTGCTCCTGTCGACGCTCCTGCTTGATGTCTTGGTTTAGGTTGGACGGTGAGCGTATCAGACTTTGCTATTTCTGTGTCCGACGAAGATGTTGAATTTTCAATCAATAGCTTCGTTTCTAAGTAGATATTATAAGTCTCATCGCAAAGATTGTCGAAAAAGTAAGTATGGTTCGGATTATTAAACTCACGCAACTTTCTATCATTGTCGTTAAACTCCTCCCATATCGAATCTAGAGCGGCTAACCTCTTGTTGATGTACTCCGGAGTTTTACGATCTCGTCCATCTTTCTTGAAGTTAACTTTCACTTGATTGATTGAGTTTCGTAGACGAATCTGATTTTGATGCAGATTCTCCATATTATAGCCTCTTATTCTTGATTGACTGTTAAAAAAATTAAAAATCTTGCTTGATAAACGGCGCTAACTTGATGCCTTTCTTGATATGATGTCGTGTTCACTTTATACTTGCTTGATTTGTTACTTGATTGTTCGCGTACGTAGTTAAGCCTTGCTGCTCTATTCTTGACCTTGTTGTCTTGCTTGCTGACTTGATAACTGCTTGCTGACTTGATAACTGCTTGCTGACTTGATAGCTGCTTGCTGGTTCAGAGATCTTTGTGCTGCGCTCCACTCTATTTGCTTTTTCAACCCAGCCGGTGGAACCCTCTTCTGGGAAGCCGACCAAGTCAAAACGCAAATAAACGAAATGAACACAAAAAAAAACGAGTTCGAAGGACCATTTAATGTAAGAGTACTTGCTAACTCTCACATTTACTTGATAGACTTGTTTATAGTATTTTTGAACACGAAAGACAATTTTATGAGATAAAATTGATTTATTTAACTTGATAGGTGTGCACACTTATAGAATAGCGAACGTGATTAATTTTATGATAATAATGAACAATTAATAGGCTGGTTGCGAAACTTTATACAAACATAACGCTGATGGTGTAAATGAATGTTTAGATGAATGTGCAATTTACTTGTACACTTCCACTAAATAGACCACGCCTCAGGAGAGTCAGGAGTACCATATTTGGCAAACTTTAGTTTTGGACAGTTGGACATTATGAAATTTGGTAGGAAATCTTCACTCTCATACGGGTCTACTTTTATAATTTGGTCGCGTTTCGTGTTTCAGTTAGGATAGTGTAAACAATTAAATTAATAACAAGTTTACAATACATATCGGAATTGCAACGAAATCGACACAGCCGTGAAATAGGCGAATATTTATGTTGCCTTAGTCAATAAACTTCACAGTAGGGACTTTTTAGCACAGCGCGGTTGTAAGTGTCATAGATTACTCATCACGCAGATACGCAATTCTAAAGAAAACAAATTTATAGTCATTTCTTTTTTCCATAATGAAGAAATATGGTTAAAACCCTCTTAAATCCTTACTGCATTTTTTCTTGGAGCTGCATTTCTCAGCCTGCTCTTGTAAAACTTTTAGATAGGTTCTATTAATTATGCATATCTTTTTCGATTAAGTTTTCTAACCCTACACCTATTGCTAAACTTGATTCTATTCTGAATGGGGAGATATGATATGAGAGGTGATATTCACTGGGTATGCGATTACAGTGGCAACTTACAGATTTAATTTACTTGTAGTATCTCGTAATTATTATGTAAAATGTTTTTTTTATCGGTCTTTTTTTTAATGTACAATTTATACACCTACATAATATATTAAATCTAACTGATCTAACTAACCTAACCTTTATCTAAGAATGGCCCTAGTGGCATTGTCCCGAGGATGCTGGTGGCATTTTGTGAGATCCACAAATAGTCATCGTGATCCCACGGGTTTGAAAGTGTCAATACCGTGTTTGAAATTCTCATACCGGATTACATTCCCGGCGCCAAAACGTGGTCCTTCACCATCGGCCTCATCTCTAAACTCAGAGTCGCTCAAAGAGCTATGGAGAGGGCTATGCTCGGAGTTTCTCTGCGCGATCGAATCAGAAATGACGAGATCCGTAGGCGAACTAAAGTTACTGATATAGCCCTCCGGATTAGTAAGCTGAAGTGGCAATGGGCAGGCCACATTGCACGCAGAGCAGATGGTCGATGGGGTCGAAAAGTGCTCGAGTGGAGACCCCGGCTAGGCAAACGCAGCGTAGGACGTCCACCCACAAGATGGACAGACGACCTTATGAAGGTCGCCGGGACACGCTGGATGCAGGTCGCATCTAACCGGTACCAGAGGGGAGGCCTATGTTCAGCAGTGGACGTCTTATGGCTGAGATGATGATGATGATGATGATTACATTCCCTAGTGGCGAATCTGACATTAAGCAATCCGCGTTATAGTGGCGCTCCCCGCCGCTCAGCCTCCGCATCACAATAAATCTGACCCGATAAGTAGCGGCCGGATGGTCGGCGGCGATCAAACGGAGAACATGAAAGACGCCGCCGAGATCCATTCGATTCTGGGGTCTGGTTCGAATCGCTTGCCGACTATGGGTAAGCCTTGAACGAACGGCACCTATATCAATCGTCAGTAGGATCTAAAAAAAAAGTAAACAAATATGGCTGACTTTTCATAGCATTTGACATATGGAATGGAATGGATATAAATAAATATCTTGGGACATCTTACACAAATCAACCTAGTCCCACGGTAAGCTCAATTAAGGCTTGTGATGTGGGTACCAGGTGACGATATACATAATAGATAGATACATATAGATACTTTAATACAAAGACAGCTATGACCAAGGAACAAATATTTGTGATAAATAAATACACAAATAATGCCCTCGAACCCAGAACCTCTAGCTTCGTAGGCAGGGCCACTGCCAACTAGGCTACGGAGGCTGACATATATTATGAAACACGTACGCAGATTTATTTTTACGTTCATCATCAGGCTATGATAGTCCACTGTTGGCTGCTGGACGTAGGCCTCTTTAACTATGCGTATAGACGCATTCGGAGTACTGGACGTACCGGAAGGCGTAGCGTGGGTAGGCCCCCCACAAGTTGGACTGATGATCTGGTGAAGGTCGCAGGAGTCCGCTGGATGCGGGTGGCGCAGGACTGGTCATTGTGGCAATCTTTGGAGTTCAGCAGTGGACGTCTTTCGGCTGATATGATGATGATGATGATGATCTTACAGCTAACATGCATTAATTAAAAATAAAACATAGATTTGATTGTCATGGTAACCCCCCTGAGGTCACGTTACACTGGTCCTTTTAAAACTTCTACCAGAGCTCGTGTATCCCACACTAACCTCTCTTTTCCACCGCCAACCGTTACTGAAGCCCTTTGTGCGATGACATTTTAATTAATTTCAATTAAATTGTGCGTGACGCGTGCGACAAATCGGAGTAACGAAGGTATTCAATATCCAAACGCTTCGATTTAATCGCGCATTAATTTAAGTAGGTATTTTGTTTTATTTTGAAACGAAAAGAGAATGCAGTCGGAGGAAATTAGCATCAGAATCACTTAAAAAACTACGGTAAAGAAATAGTACGAAATTTAGATATTTAGACTAGTTTGTTTTTAAAATAGATGAGAGAGGGAATAGAGTGAGGAACTGCCCAAGTAGCACAAAAGGCTGTATAAAAGCTGTATATTAGAATTTCTCTACGCTTAAAGCTGAATAATTAAGCTGAATAAGAGCTGAAAAAGCGCTTTTTCAGCAGCTATACATCTAATTTGGGCACAAATTATTCAGCCTTAAGTTCACATAGCTGATTAATAGCTGAATAGTGGCTGTAAAGTGGCTGTACTAAGGGTCACTAGCGTTACAAGGGCTGAATATCGGCTGGTTTACAGATCACAAGGGACTGTTTATTCAGACTAAAGTTCACAACATGTGAACCGTTACTACGGTCTTAAACCTCCACAAGTTCACCTTTAGCTGAACAAGCAATAACGTATGCTATTAATTAATGATGAACGTCTGCATGACACAGAAATGTTTAATGTCGATGTCTTGATGTTTTCCTGTGATGGTTGGTGTTAATGGTGAACAGAAACTAATTTATAACTGATAAATATATTTCTGAATCTTCGGTTTTTAGTGGAAAATCATTGCGCTTTCGCTTTTACTGTGAATATGTATATATATTTACTAAGATTTTTTTTACGCGCTCCTAAAATAATACGTTTTTAAACAAGGTAAACAATAAAAATATACGCGGGTGGGTTTACACAAAAGATGATTTTCTTTTTTATTCATTAAGAATACCTCAAAAATGGCTGTTACTATTCTAAAACGAGTAAACATTTAAGATTTATTAATACTCCATGGTTAAATATGCAGTTAAAAGCTAAGATAAAATAGATTATTTTAAGGTTATACAAAAAAAAATGGTGGCGGAACTCCTAAATCGATGTTAACCACTTATATTCCATATTTCAGCTATAGGCTGTATAAGAATTCACTTGTGTTTTGTTATTCAGCTATAAGCTACATAAAGGTCCACGTGTGTATGTGTAACCAGCCGAAATCTGTTTAAGACTTTACATGTGAAACATTGCTCAGCAGTAGCCGCTAAATTGATTCACAAATATTATTCTATACAGCTTTAAGCGTTCTGGTGAGCTTATGAACAGCTGCTATGCAGACTGTATCAATAAGCTGAATAAAGGCTGACTAGCAGAGAATTATTAAGCCCTAAGCAATATTAACGTTCACATGTGGGTCACTATACTTCCATTAGCGTTATTATGGTTCACATGTGGTGTTTTAAAATGAGTTCTCCATTAAGTTGCCCTTAACCAGCAAGTAGTGTTTGAAAATTCTTGCAGCTGAATAAAGGCGAACATGTGTACCCTTTATACACCGTTATACAGCTCTTATTCAGCCTGAGCTGTTTAATTGTCAATAAATGCTATTATGGAGCTGTAAGTTCACGGGTGAACCATTGTAAGAGTTTATAGCAGCAAAGAGCGGAATATAATACCACGGGTGAGTAGTTATACTGCTTACTGTGCTGCTTGGGTGTGGAATACAAGTTTCTAGTCATCACTGTTAATACTGGCTGATTAAATATATAAATAAAAATAATCCCCCATTTCTCTAATTGCACATCCAAAAGAGTGCTGTACGTACTTAATTTTGTTATAAATTAACATATTAGCCTCATCAGCCCTTGGTTCTTCCGACAATGTTTTATCAAACCGGAAACAGAAAGGGATTCGAAATTGTGAATGTAGTGAATGATTAATTAATCTGTTGTCTGTTTATCTCTGCAGTTAAACTATGAATATATGAGTAAGTATTAACTATAAATATATCCAAGATCGACTTAAGTATACACTGTTGTGTCAACAGTATTTTCGAATCCCATTCTAATCGTGGTTTGATAATAAGATATAGATGGATATAGGTATAACTTAAGCATCAACTCTCGTCAAGCTATTTTGTTTTAACATATTCGGAGTTGAAGCTAATTTTAGCCTCAAAATTTCAAATATCGTCGCAACGGTACATTTATGAATGAAACGACTTTTAAAAATAACTTTTTCCAGCTTTGGTAGGTTCCAAAGAGGTCCTTGTACCCATAACAAATGCGAAAGTTTGTATTTCTGATAACTTACATAAGACTAGATGTGAGAAAATACGCATGGAAGTTTCAAATGAATAACCGTATTTCGTTATAATTATAATGTAGTTTAGAATAGTTTTTTTTTTGTTTGAAATAGTTTAAGTTGAGAGGAAAGGATATGAAATTAGTTCACATTCTCAAAATAGTATATTTTGAAGGGGCTATGGGTGGAGAAGTTATGAGAAATTACCCAGGTATGGTAACGAAATCTCGTGAAAAGGCAACTAGCATTTCGTATTGACATTTACAAAATGTTCAACAAATATACAATTTTAGAATCATAACTAACGTGAGACTTAAACATAGTAACACATTATCGAACCGGGTACTCACGTATTTTAAGTCGATGATTTCTCGACATACTTCGACCCATGTGCTCTAGACGAGGACACTCTTAATGGGTCGAAACATCTCGAGCAATCGCCGTCTTAAATACGTGAGTAACCCGGTTCGATAATATTTTAAAACATACAATGGTTCAGTAATTGGATCCTAAGAGCCTGTTCCAGTCTCCCAGTGGTTTATTACTTATTTCATATGCATGAGGCAATATCCCGTAGTGGTGCGCCTTGGTCCGAAGCCGCCTAATTAATTTTCCATAAACTTCGTAGGTATGCAATATAATTATATTAACGGGCAGTAAAACAGTCAAAGTACATTGTATGGACAAACAAGGTCTAAATGCTAAGATACCGCCGCCACAGCCGGCAGTGAACAAAATGCTCTTTTTAAGTCGTGTACCTAAATGGCTACGAGTACATTTACTTAAACAATCTAGAATTCTAATGACTTTACCATAAAACCGTAAAAAGGGCAAAATACTTGGTATTTCATAATTTAGAGCAGTTTTAGAATATTTTTAGGGTAATGCAGGCTAGGTACACTCGCCATCAGATAGGTCGATTGAAAAAAAAAACCGATTTTTTCATATTTTTCGGACCCAGGGATACAAAGTTTGAAGGGGGAGGGGGCACAATTATTTTTAAGATACCTATTCAATGATATCCCACACTATAGGATTACAGCAAAAAAAAAACATTCCCACTTTACGAGCAGAGGAGGTACCCGAATTTTTTTTTTTAATATTTTATTCTCACGACTTTCTCGGCGTGATTAACCCAGGTAGGTAAGCCTGAAACCAAAAAATGTGACCCCCAGATCTATTACGATAAAGTGATTAATTGTCAATAAAATAATACATTTACCCAAAAAAACATCGGTGTCATACCACCTGGTCGGCACAAGTGGGTTAATATAGATATTGTATACCTGTACCCACTAAATGTGCAGATTTCTAATGCTAACGGCCACTGAGCTATGCCGCGGACAGACAGACGGACAGACGAACATGGCGAAACTAATAAGGGTTCCTTGTTTACTACGGAACCCTCGGAGTCGGACTCGAATAGATAGTTACTCGTACGAACCTTTTTAAACCGAGACTAAGTATCTTCTGACTTAAGTAATATTTTTATTATTTCGCATAAGGCAGTGCCTAAGTATTTTTAAATGATTAATTCATAAATTAACCTTTTCGAAGCCACGTCAAATACAAAAGCTGACACTGAGACGCCACGTCAACAAAATGTAAAAACTAAATTTGAACTTTACGAACGTGCATGGCGGTTTATATTCCTCTGTGGACCATGACTTATATATCGGTCTTTGTCGTTGAACTTGTGGTGCCAATATATCGGTCGTTAGCGTCCAAAAGGTTAAATACATACCATGTTTATTAATAAGTGCGGTATCTGTTCGAACAGTGGAACAAGGTTATCGATTAATCTTTAATTTATTGCCAAATGTTAGCATTAATGTAACTTGTATGCAAATTTACTGCTGTGACATAAACTTCTCAGCAACAGTACATTTGAGAGAGCTTCAAAAGGGTTTATTTTCTGTAGATTTTATAGACAAACTAGCGACTTGCTAGTTACTGGGACCAGTGGGACCATATGGTTACATAGATACTGGTACTAGCACTAAAACCATTTTCTCTCGCCATGCCCATGGCAAATTTTCCTTCGCCAGCCTCTCAACGCCGTCCCCAAATGACGATGCAACGATCGTCCCACCATCGTGGGATGTCCGGCCACAGCTGCAGTAGCGGAAACGCGTGAGCAGCCACACATACTCCAGGAGGAGTATCGTTTGTATATTTGATTGGTACTGGTACTAAAACTCCGTTTCACAAATCCGTTTCACAATTTTAAATAATAAGCATGCACAGGCACATAAAGTTGGAAGCAACTTTTTTTATACCTATCATCATCATCATCATCAGCATATGATAGTCCACTGCTGGACGTAGGCCATAATGTTTATACGCATATAACTATGCGTATAAACTTTTATTCCTTTACTACCTACATATGTAGTTAGGTACAGTGGTATAAGACATTTCGAAAATATACTTTTTATTTAATTCAATCATACAATATTTCTCTCTCTCATAGAAATCGGGTAGTGAGACACTTCAACAGGCTAACAACCCTGTTGAAGTGTCTCACTGCCGGATTTCTCAATTAAGCAAGTATTTAATTGCCTATATTCGATGTAAGCAACTGAATTTGCCAAAAGTGCATGACTTTTCATTTTTAGATCAAAATGCACTCAAAGATTATGTTGCGTAGTATGATTTGGTTGCCACACTGTAATTCTGCTGACTTGCAAAATTCCACAAACTCCACAAAGACGCGCGATTTTGTTCTCGGCAAGGAGTAAGTAAAGAATCGGCAGAGCCGTATAACACAAATGCTTAATAAATGTTATTTATTTAAATGCTGTCGTATAAAGACAGTTCATAAAAGGGTTCTAAGTACAATCGCCATTCGAAATATCGTAGCGTCCGGAATATTCAAAAATATCTGAACAAGCCTTTATTGCCATAACGATAGAGGTGTATTCAGATATTTTTGAGCGCTCCGGGCGCTACCGATATATTTGATGGCAACTGTACTAGAGGCATTACAAAACTCGACTACGTCTCGTTTAGTAACAACGGCTCTCGAATTTAAGAAGCCTCATTATATCACTGTTACATTAAACTAGGTACTATTTAAGACATTAAAAACTGTATTTATATTACCTTTGCTTTCAATCTTTACTCTACAAAAAACATTGCCTTGCGATATGTGAAGTTATTATCATTGAGTAAAAAAAAGATGTCGACGGACAAAAGGGCATTTCTCAGAGCGTAAAAGGACATCTAATTCATCTGGTCACGTTTTTTTGGAACTGGCTGAATGATTTGAGGTTGATTTTTGTCGTCTTATAGATAAACGGGTGCTGTATCTGACGACCGAAAATGGTACCAAAAGATGCAGCCACTTCCAAAAAAATGTGACCAGATGAATGAGATGTCCGTTTACGCTCTGAGAAATACCCAAAAGGCCTTTAATCTCTGTAGGTAAATTAAAACACAAAAAAATAAATTTATATTTTTATTGGCATTTTTTATATCAAAATAAAGATACTACAAAAAACAATAAATATTTTGCGAATATACGGAAATAGAACCAAAACATCATCAAAGAAAAAAACATGCCTTTTCAAAAACGAGTAAATAGATGCATAGAAATAAGGTAAGGCACATCTCTTTATCACAGAACATAGCCGCTACTAAAATTATTTTATATTACATATTAAAAATATTTATAATTTACTTAGTAAAAAAAACTACATTTTTTTCGACAAAAGCGAAATACATTCTGCAACGGAACATAATTATTATGGGCGGTTTTTCTATTAAATACTTAGGTGAAAAAGTTTCCCATGATTATTGATTATTTCTTATTCATCCATTGCGTTACCATTTTCCCTAGACTGACTGACGTAGCGATACAAAAATAAAGATAAATAATGTAGATAATTTGGGAAACTTTTTGCACCATGTAATAACAAACGTATGTACATAAAAAGCTCTAGGAATAACAAAGAACGCCCAGGAAAGAACGTTTGTCTCATTCGTATTAATTTATGGTATAACTCATAAGGCGAGGCTGGGAACCAGTTGATTTTTATCAGATTTTATTATCATCGAAACAACTATACGAATATAATAGTGTGACCATTCAGTAAAAATTTGGAAACTAAACTAGTATTAATCCACTTAAACAATGTTTTCCTGTTATTGAAACCAAGTTATTGAAATGAA
The DNA here is from genome assembly GCA_025490895.1 of Thaumatotibia leucotreta. Lineage (NCBI taxonomy): Eukaryota > Metazoa > Arthropoda > Insecta > Lepidoptera > Tortricidae > Thaumatotibia > Thaumatotibia leucotreta. The sequence goes on along the minus strand of JALPQI010001218.1, from coordinate 32,137 downwards.
AGTTATTTGAATAATGAGAAATTGACAATTAATTGTACCTATCCTCTATGCAAGAACTTAATTGAAATTGATATACACATTTTTTGATAAGCCCAACAACTTTATTTAATACTTGTTAGGAATAAGATAATAAGATACGCAGATTACGTATGCTCTTTTCATAAAATGGTAAACACCATTTATGAAAAGAGCGTAAGGGGAAAGAGATGAAATACGCACACGGTTTCTGATTCAATCCAAAAAACAGGAATAAGTACGAGTAGTTACTTTCCGTCAGTGAATATAAATGATTCGTTCTGAACCAGTAGGTTACACATTGATACTTAGGCAAAATCCACAAAAATTTCCGTATGCGAATTTGGAATTTCTCTAATTTAAGAACACAATAAATTACATGTACGTACTTAACTATAAAGGCTTTACAAAAAATATTTTATTGCATATCTATAAGTTGATTCCGGGGTAGTAATATTTCTAAATAAAATTGTAAGAAAGGAAATAATTCTTTCAAGTATCCGTTTATTACAAAATGGGTAAAACCATTTTCCCCTCACTAGCTCGTAAAGCGCTCGTTTATCGTTTAATACGAGCGGGTAAAAACGCTTTTTACACTCTTGTGAATAAAGTAATTTGACATTGCTCTAATTCCTATAGCCCCCTACTGCCTAGTATAAGTGGATCTGTATGACCGTAGTAAACATGCGCAATCGGAGCTCACATGTTAAATTGGTCGTTCTCATGGGTGACTTTGTAAGCCATTGGCTATATTTAATTTCCAGAAGTAACTCTATTCTACGATACGTTTCGACATTGAGTTTTAAATGGTTTCTTTAAGTTAATTTACATTTGGATGAGATTTGTAATCATATTTCCTCGCGATAGTGAGGGGAAAAAAGTTGTATTACACTTGGCGGCAAAGTTTGTTCAACTCTCGTGCCTTGAGACCTTCGCATTGCTCAAGATTCCAGTTTTTGAACCACTCGCTACGCGCGTGGCGCAATTTTGGAATCTTTCGCTAGCTCAGGTCTCAATATTGGCACGACAGTTAAACAACAACTTTGCCCCCTTGTATAATAAATAACTATTCAAGTCTAATCTCAAATCAATACTCACAATAAAAGAGATTCAGAGCCAATCATATTAAATGCTCTCTCCACACATTTGAATACCTACAATCTTATACAGAATGGCTAAGTAAGGGCCACCTTACTTATCTTTATCCAAAATTATATCGTAAGCCAATCTATCAGTCTATAAAACACACGTGTACTTTATTGCTTATGAAAATTATTGCAAACGAGCAGATTGCTTTAACAACCCTTCCCAACAAACATTTCCTTAAAACCGTTTTAAGATTCTTTTTTTTTTTCATACTCCTTACCTACAAATTGTTTCAAAAATTATCGATTTATTTGAAATTATGAATCAATTTAGAAGTAATTAATTTCGTATCTTTGGATATTTTTCTTTAATCGACAGCGCTTATGTATGAAAATGAATAGCCTGTGGCATATACTCATATTTATAGTACAATAGTTAATATGTAAATTATTATTGTCACAAGTAATTGAAAAACATGTACAGCTGCCATCACATACATCCAAACGGCTAAAGAGTCCAACATGCCCTTATTACCGGTAGCGGTAAAAGAGAGGAAGATAATTTAGATATTTTTGGGCACTTTGTATTGTACGTTACAGCTTAGGTTAAAATTATTCTGTAAATATTCAAGTAGTAAGCTGTGTTCCAAATAGTACTTTAGGCATTAGTAAAACTACATATTTACTTAGTACCCATATGAATATCTTTGTAAATTGTTTTCTGTTAATGAAATTCTGTCGGTCTATTCTACGCCGGAAGAAATAGACATAAATAAATATATTATAAGATAATATTATAATATCTTTCATAGAACACAGCCGTTATGCTATTAAAACATGTGATAAATACACTATTATACAGAGGACCTATTTTTCCTACGGTATGAAAGACGAGAGAACAGACGTGCAAGGGGCGGTCAAATTTCGCACCTATATTCTAGAATTTGTGTTTAAATTTTGTGATAATAATTTAGTTCAAACCTCATATATTATATCGTCTTTGCATGTCGAACTCTCTCGTCTCTTAAGACATCTATCGGAGTCTTTATTTCTTAAGAGTTTAACTGAGGGAGAAGAACTGTTTGCCGGGCATCTTCTGTCGCTGTTTCTTGAGGAACTCCCGTGCTTGCTTGTCGCCCTGTCGCGACTCGAGCGCCTTAATCGCGTCCCCGTCTGCAGGAAAATATGAAAAAAATTGGTCGTTGTCCAAATATTGGGTAACATTGCGTTTTGCAAGATGATACCTGCGCTTCCATAAATCATTAGAAAGGGACAGCTTTATGGCTCTCACACATGAGAGAGATGTACCGCTAATTAGGAATATTAGGATTGAACTTTTTGGGCAAATAACAAATTTATTATTTCCTTCTTCATAGAGGACTGAATGTCACATACCATCCAACACACGGACTGCCCTGGCTTGAGTGATTACAGTAAAGAACTACGAGAAAAAAGAAGTCGTTCTAATCTAAATCTAAATCATGTCCTTGTACCTACATTAACAAAGCGGACGAGTAGTGCCTATGACGCTTGGTCGTGTGAGCGGCAAATGTTGTTGTTGTAAACTAGACACGGGTGCAGCGGTGTCGGCCACTTCTCCAAAGCTAAGATACGCCTTGCCAACGGACACATTGTAGATGCTGTACGTGTACATGTCCTTGTCCTTACATTAACAAAACAGACTACTACCTATAACGCTGGGCCGTGTAAGAGGCAAAATGTTGTTGCTGTAAGCTGGAAATGGGTGCAGCAGTATCGGGCACTTCTCCAAAGCTAAGATACGTCTCTCCAACGAACACTTTGGACATACTGAACATGTTCTTGTCCCTACATTAACAAAACAGACAAGTGTCTACGACGCTGCGCCGTATGAGAGGCAATAGCTGTTGCTGTAAGCTGGAAATGGGTGCGGCAGTATCGGGCCCTTCTCCAAAGCTAACATACGCGTCACCAACGGACACATTAGTTATGCTGAATATGCCCCTGTCTGTATATTAACAAAACGGACAAATACCTATGACGCTGGGCCGTGTAAGAGGCAAATGCTGCTGTTGTAAGCTGGAAATGGGTGCAGCAGTATCGGGCACTTCTCCAAAGCTATGGTACGCCTCACCAACGGACACATTATTTATGCTGAATATGCCTTTGTCTCTACATTAACAAAACGGACAAATACCTATGACGCTGGGCCGTGTAAGAGGCAAATGCTGCTGTTGTAAGCTGGAAATGGGTGCAGCAGTATCAGGCACTTCTCCAAAGCTAAGATACGCTTCACCAACGGACACATTAGTTATGCTGAATATGCCCCTGTCTGTATATTAACAAAACGGACAAATACCTATGACGCTGGGCCGTGTAAGAGGCAAATGCTGCTGTTGTAAGCTGGAAATGGGTGCAGCAGTATCGGGCACTTCTCCAAAGCTAAGATACGCCTCGCCAACGGACACATTAGTTATGCTGAATATGCCCTTGTCTCTATATTAACAAAACGGACAAATACCTATCACGCTGGGCCGTGTGAGCGGCAAATGCTGTTGTTGTAAACTAGATATGGGTGCAGCAGTATCAGGCACTTCTCCAAAGCTAAGATACGCTTCGCCGACGAACGCGTTGGACATGCTGAACATGTCTTTGTCTTTGATCACGAAATGGAGGAGTCCGTCTCGGACGCGGCGTTGTTCGTGGGATAAGGGTCTGAAAATAAAGAGGTTTTTTACTTTTAATTGCTTAGGCTATTTTATTTTATTCCGAAAACCAACAGGTTTTCACCAATGTGTAACGGTAAAGCCAATTAGAGGTTTTCGCTATGATTTATTTTTTTAATAAATTGCACTCAACACCTTTTTAACAATAAAAGAGTATTATTCTCGAAGATATTATTTTGTGGATGCGACAGTATATTAGAAAGTAGATAAGTGTTATCAGAGTTTAAAAGAGCAACGTGCAATATATAGGTACGTAAACTAAATTATCAGCCAAAGCCAACATAAATAATATTATTTGTATCAGTGCACACGGAAAGGTACCTTGTCATGGTGTTTAAAATGGACTTTATTACTGAACACATAAGGTTTGTTTTAAGAGTCGTGATAAGGTAGGTACCTTTCCATGTTCCATTCCAAAAACGGCAGCAAATTCAAGTTTTCTAACTTGAATTTGCCGCCTCTCATTAGAACCGACTGGATGACGTAAGTAAAGACCGAAGAGCTGGCGACTTTATCGCACAACGCATCAGTATTGCGATACAGCGAGAAAATGCCGCTGTCATCCTCGGTACAATGCCACTAGGGCCAATCTGAGACATAAGTTAGGTTAAGTACTGATTTTTCAATCACCAGATAACAGTAACTGTCAAATAAATGTTAGCTCTATCCTTTTTTGACTGATGACCAGCGATAAGGATGTTAATACTTTTAACTGACGGATACTTTTAACTGAGGATTGAAAAATCAGCCCTAAGTAGATTATAGTACACCAAACGAAGGAAACTCAGAGGAAAAAAACTCGTGTATAAGCGAATTTTGGCATAGTTGTAGGGAATGGTGTTTTAAATCACATACTAAAAGTAATGGAGGTTAGGGGTGGAGCTAACGGGGGGAGGGGGGCGTAAAGGTCCTTATTTTTAATTTTTCGTAAATAACTCGTAAACCGTGGATTATAGCAAAAACGTTCTAGTACATAAGTAGGTAATCTACATAAAATTTTCTACAAAAAAGATACTTTTAGTATGTGGCTTAAAACACCATTCCCTACAACTATACCAAAATTCGCTTATACACGAGTTATTTCCCCCGATAGGCAATTTTTGGTCTTCGTTAGTGGGCTAATTAGTTAGATTTAATATTTGTACATAAATTGTACAGTTATGAAAATAAATATGATAAAAAAATGGTAGCCAACTCTTTGCGCCAACTTTTTTTGATTTAGCCATTTTTTTCAGCTGACAGAGATTATTGAACGTATAACCAACATTTCGACATAAACTATGAAAACTATAAAGCACACTTACATGAGAAACATTTCGTCGTACAAAGGGAAGAGATTCTTGTTGTGCGTCTGTGTTTTAGGCTTCATCACGTTCGCGAACGAATCCTCCGGTAGCAGCCCCACCCGCACATATGAATCGCACAGACCTGCCACATCAAAGAACCATTATCACATTACATCATCATTCCATCATCAGTCTATGATAGACGAACTAATAAACGTAGCATAGTCAAATTTCCAGTGCGCCAGTCATATATGCAAAAGCCTGTTAAGGTATCAACACGGTAACGTACATAAACAGACATGCCGTTGAATCTACCCATCATGATGATCTATACATCATCATCAGCCTATGTTAGTCCACTGCTGGACGAAGGCCTCTCCTATTAACTATGCGTATTAACGCATTAGGAGGAAAATATCCATCGCCACGCTGGGCAAGCGGATTGGCGATCGCAGTAATGTGTCCACTATTATGACGCTGCTGCCCATCATCAATCTTTTATCAAATAATGGTCATTGACACTTCAATCCCTTAGTCGACTCTTACGACACTCGCAGGAGGAGTTGGGATGGTGACAAATGTATTCTTATTGCCGTCACGACACGGCTCATCATTACTTATTCCGAAAACAGCCATCCAAGAACCTGTTTAAATTCACAGTGGGAATTGTGGTAGGATAAAGCTGTTGTTTGTATTGCACGTATTATGTTGTTGGTTTGTGTCTGTTATTTTTTTTCAATACAGAATATAAGATAAAATAAATCAGCCTATACTTCTTATCTTGTATGGACAAGATAAATATTCAAAAGTTATCATAGAAATGTATACCTACTCAGGAAATAAAGTTTTTTTCAGTGTGTCCGAAAATATGACGAGTTGAAACAAATGCAACTCTACCTATTCTATTTGAATACAATTTTGTTCAATGTTAATCTACTATTGAATAGATAATAAAATAAGTAAATAAATATCTTGGGACATCTTACATAAATCAACCTACTTCCACGGTAAGCTCAATGAAGGCTGATATGATATGGGTATCACACGACGATACATATAAAAGATATATACAATTATACATATAGATACATATATTGATAGACAGCCACGACCAAGGAACAAATATTTGTGATAAATAAATACACAAATGAACCCGGAACCTCCAGGTTCGCAGGCAGGGTCACCAATTAGGCTACGGAGGCTGACAAAGGGCAAATACTATGACATAACTAATTTAGGTACCTATCGGAAGATACGACACGTGACTCTCGTCATTCTTAGCGATCTAATTTATTTTCTGAAATATAGCTCAATCTTTACTTACTTATCAAATAAAACAAATGAACTCACCATTAGAATCCGTCGCCACCAAATTCCTAGCATTCAAAATTTCCAGCTTCAAATTATCTTCAATAAACTGTGCTCTGACCGTCAATATCCCCATCTTTGGTTCATTAATGGTTTGCTGTTCTTGCCACCTCTCTAAATGGTACTGGTGAATGAGCTCTCTAGTTTCCATACCGTGAAGCTTGAGTAAGTACTCTACTCGTTTAAGAGTCTCTGATGAGTATATGTCTTTATTGTCTTGACGGAATGACCGGATCATTATTTTGAGGCATTCGTGGAGGTTTGAGAAGAAACTGGGCGGTCTTCGTTTCTGGAATATCGAAAGAGGATGTTAAAAACTTTAATGTAGTAATTTATTTGCAAGGTCAGACATTATTAACGAGAATTTTAGGAAACACGAGACAATGTTAAGGAAACTTATAAATTAGTAGGTAGTCTTTATTGGATACAACATACACTATGAGCGTAGGTACAATGAATAAAAAATCTGGTCTACCACTTATCACTGAGTCGAAAAAAGTGGTAAACTACATTTTTTGTTGACTCTACGTAGTGTACCTACGAACACTCTTGTTAAATGGTAGCAAAATAGGTTTTATTCGTTTTTTATTATTTTTTTAATAAGAATTATGAAACAAATTGTTATATTTATTGTATTTAAATAAGTATTACATGCAGTTAATAAAGGCATATTATAAAATATTACATGACCATTGAAGCCCATCGTGCAATTTTATATAGGTATATAGGTGGGTATATAACTAAGTAATAAAAATATGTTTCGAAATTTCATGCAAAACAGGCAATTAAACATGCAATGAAATATTACTGAGTTCAAATTAACAATGTAATTAGGTACCTAACGTATCTTTAAAGTATGAAGGTATAGGTATATCATAAAAGCTTGCCTGGATACGCAATCACATAACAAAAATATTAACACAAAGAGAAATAAGTTCAGGGTACATTAGAAACTATTTGGACTATAGGTACTAAAAGCAACATTCATCGAGACAGTCACAAAAATAGCCCTTTAAGAAAGGCTTAACTGGTTCTGACGAGGCGAGAAACATATCAAGCTCACATTGTCTGAGAAAGTAGCTTCGAATTCACAATGGAAAATGTCCTAGGACTCATGAACTTATGACGGCAGTATTATGGATTATGTTCCAAACTTTTACCTACGTCTAAACTCATTCAAACCATGCCAAATGCATGAAAAGTTTGACGGAGTAAAGGCTAACCGCAGACATAACTATTTAGAATAACTTTTACCCTAATTAAAGCTTACATACATCCAAGCGACGCAATCAAATGAACTACATTTGCAAAGCTATAAGCATAAGCAAGATATTCTAGTGTCCGTTTCAGAGCTCAACAACAAGAATTAGGAGGACAAATTGGCATAAATTCATTGTTTGTACTTAATTCGTTATGATGTTTGGCAGCGTTTGAGTTCACAGATTTCTCAAATCCTCACTGAGCTAGAAAATTACAGCTAACGATTTTTTTACATTGTCAGTACGCTTAAGTACCTACTTACCACGAAAATCGAAACTCTTAAATCTCGAGCATGTGTTTCTGTCACTCTCATGAAGGCGTAATTAGTATGACAGATACAGGTGCCCGAAATTTACGATTTTCGAAGTTCGCGATAAGCCTTTAGACGCGTGAAACGTAGTCAGTCAACATCGGTGCCGGCATAAATCGTAGGAAAGTCTCCTAGTGAATTCAAAGCTTAAAGATCTACACATTCAACACGTAACATAATATAAGGGTATGTACATAAACAAGGTGCTTTCTATGAACTATGTTTACCGCATCTAAATTGGCAGCGGCCGATTTGGTCAGGCGTCTCGGGTCGATATACCGAGTTATCTTTGCTTTTCGGTGCTATATCAAAACATAAAATAATTTAGAATAAACATTTTGAAAATATAAATAAACTGTAAATTCTATAAACACTCTAAAACTGGGTGCACTCAAATATTGCAATAGCGTGTGGTAATATGCAATATTTACCCGTAGAAGGAGGTAGTTGCTATTGGGAGATACTTTGTTTTTGTCGAAATACCTACGCCTAAGCAAGCGGATACGGGTGGAGATTTTCTCTTTCTACAATATAAAATTAATGTTAAGTTAATGTAACGAATGATAGAAATATTAATTACAATGAGGATCAGGTGAAAGAATAATTACGTGTTTAAAAATAAAATAAAATAAAAACATCTAAGGCCGCGACATCACTGCATGTATTTACAGTTTATTTTTGTGTTTCAAATATTATACACATGATCGCAAAAAGAACCAACAGAATACATTCAAAAACTTTAATCAAATGCCAATTATAACAAACCAGCCGTTCGGTCCAATGCCATTCTGAGCATTCCCAGGACGAACTATATTTAACGTTTGTTTATTAACTTGGAAAGTACTTTCACCGAATCCTTCAACATTAAAATTAGTAAAGAGATAAAGAAATGATAAAAATAAGTTAATACTATCGTACAAATCTAAGCTAAGTTTACAATTAGCACCTACTCAAAAAGGTTACAAAATATAATTCTAACCTCTAAGTTCGCCTGTATCAGCTCATAAAGGACTTCTCCGAGTTGCTCCCAAACGATGTCCAAAGTTCGCGAGAAATTGTCGTTGTTCAGTTGTTGGTAGAGGGTGTCGAGATTGGCTTCGAGGTAGCGCATAACGCGGTCCATGCTTGAGCAGTCTTGGTGAAGAAGCTCCGCGCCCTCCATTAGAAATCGAGTGATGGATGGCATCATCTGAAGATAACCAAGTATATTTTAATTTTATATTTTATTTCACATGTATATATGTATATGACAAATAAATGAAAAAAATGAAAATGTATTATATCGAAGAGGTGTAAGACTAACTGTATACAAGGGTACACAGGGTGAAGAAATGAGTGCATTCCCGCAGCCAGTGAGGTTTTGGGAAGCAGAATAACCTCACAGGCAAGGGCAATGCACTTAATTTTTGGCCACATTCTTTATACTTGATGATTTATTTTATTTTATTTTTATTTGAAAGGTACAGTAACAAACAGACACAGAATAAATTGTTATACAATAATATAGCTCAGTTTAATCGTACACAGTCAGCAACTCAACAAAAACTGTACACGACATTTACAAAATAACACGACATTAGGGATGGGATACCGGCTTTTTCCCCTTTCTAAGAAACCTCATTTTCAAACGAATTTTAATATTTTACATTTGATGGACATTTATGAATAAAGCAATGACTCACCTTTTTCACCATAATTTCTAAGATCTCCACAATTTTATTCTTTACTGTGTCTATCGCGTTTGCAATAACACACTGCAGGGTGTCCTTGCATCTGTAATATATTATGTAAAGTTATTTTTTTATTACAATCTGAATATCTTCGAGGTCTACCTATTCGGAATAAAAAAAGGCCTCAAAACATGACAATACATAACAATGCAACTAAAACATCGTAATACATGAACAGCAACATAAAATGACGCGTTATATTCTGTGTCATTTATTGTGCTCACTTCAAGAAGATTCTTATGCAGGGTTATAATAGTATTTTATGCAACTCTTGTTTAAGAGAGGTCAAAAAAGGTGAGTGGCGTGGGTATTAAAGACGCCACGAGCATTTTTGACTCAGTTAAACAATGTTGCATACAATACTTTTTCTACGACCACACATTAATTTTTAAATAAAATTGTAAATTTTAGAAATATTCTTAGTCAAACACAATTTTATTAATCATCAAGGTCGAGCGGGATACGTCAAAATTAAAAAAGAAAGCTCCTCTACGGTTTAATGTTCATCAGATTTTTTTAATTAGGTTGGCAGCCTATGTATTTCATTAAGTCTTGTATACACGAGGTGTCTTAAAATGCAAAAAACGCACTGCGTGTAAACCCGAATGCGTTTATAGGGAATAGACAATATGGACTTATCTCGACATCTGTAAGGTAGGGGCTTAATGGTGTGTTCACGACCATGTAAATGACAAATAAAAGTACGGGAGTAGAAAAATTAACATATTAAATAATCGTACAAAACAGACAGCATTCCATCGTTATTTCCTAAACATCTCTCTTTAAACACAGCGGTTACACCATAAATAAAGTTAGTCTATGGTTACACCATCGGCATTGCCGTTGATAGTTATTATAGGTGAAAAAGTTAAGAAAAGCTCCAGTTGTATGTGGTTGTAAACTATCCATATAGGCATTTGTTTCATTTGTGTTCGCATTTTAAACATGTATTGTCTATTTGAATAGATCACTACTATATACAACAGGTGACTTACTTAAGATTATTGCCTATACCGTATGATGGGGCTATTTGAAACCCAAGAGGCTATTTGGTAACATCGAAATTAAAGGTGTTAGACCCAAATAAATGTTCGTATCGTAAAATTTGGAACAAATATCTTATACTTGGGACCACGTATTTTCATGATAATTCAATGCTAAAAAGAAATCGGGCTTAAATGCTGTTTTGTCCTTAGTACCAAAAAGCCCCGTGGATCTCAAATAGCCCCATCTTACTGTACTATATTTACCTTTGCGCTTCGATTGGAGATTTGCATTCGCACAGCTTCTGTATAATGTCGTCCATGCCCAGTTCCTCAACAAACGGCTCTAAGCTCTGTCGCACATAGTCGATGTTGTTGATGGCGACACACCACTCGCTAGTCACTTCAAACCGCTCTTCAAACACCGTGGAAACTCGCCCAGCGTTGTCCACGCGACCGGACATCCGATCTGAGTAGAATACGCAGCAACGGCATATGTCCTGGAAATTAATTGGTCACATGAATGAGAATCAATCAAGATTTCCTTGTTCCAACGGTTGCCTGATTTATACTGTTCAAACCGCGGTATTATGGCATCAACATTGACCAAACGTTTTCTATAGGAAGGATTCTAAAGGAGACCTTATTATTGATATTATTGAGCGTTTACGTACATCACGCGACGTTGTATTTGTATTTGCGAATCGTTGATAAGGACATAAGCGCCGTCGACGATAATACCCCTTTTGGGAGAAAACGTCACAAATATGCATTTTTTTGTGATAGTTATAAGGTCTTTCACAGTGACATACAAATTTTGTTATTAATGTGTGTTTCCAATGGGAAAATTTCGTCTGTTTACCTGTGCTACTTTGGGTTTCTAAGATTCGTTAGGCTAAAAAAGTGTAAAAAATAAGCTAAGTGTAAAAATTAATTGCATACCCAAGGGACATTAACACATATTGTTTAACATATCATGTAAGTGTTCAACTGTTATTCAATAATATAAAAATAATATAGCCTACCTACTTTCGTTTTTTAATGTTTTCACGATCCATTACCAGGTAAAATGGTTCATGACATGAGTTCTGACCATAATTGTTTTAAGCCCTGATGTGTCCGCAATTACAAAAGTACCCCTAAACTTTGTGGTCAATATCATGCAGAGCTCGAAAAATAATTAAAAATAATACTTACATCAATAATCTTAGCCACAAACGTATAGCTTCCTTCCACATCAGGCCACGCCAACTGCGTCCAAAAGATCTTTATCTGATAGAATATCTGCAGTGTGTCCACAGCAGAACTGCTATATTTCACGTTACTGTCAATGACAGTCAACGAGTCCAAGTCAACAGCTTTCTCTATCCGCGTGAGTGCCTTGTAGGCTGCGATGTCGAGCCATTGGGCCACGCCACCGAAGAACCACCAATGGAATTTCGATATGGCATATGAACTCCAGTCTGTTTCGTTCAGTCCTTGGCCTAGTCTGTAAAATTAATGTATATGTAACATTAGCTTATAACGCATGGGACACCACAACTACAATTAAAATAAATAGTTATGGCAAGTAAATAAAAGGAGTCCGTAACAAGAGTTGCCGATAGCGTTTTCTAATATTTATTAGGTACCTTTCTAACTTGACTCTGTCCCTGATTGGTCCGAAATAAATAAACACGTGAAACGAAAGCAATTGGACGTAGTTCTGCAAAAAGGAACCAATCTACACGAATTTGTCATTTTAAAGATTGACTTGTTTGTTTTTATTTACGGTTTTCATTAGAATGAAAAATTAATGTGGCTTGGTTCCCTTTTGCATAATTGCGTCCAATTATATTTTAATAAAGAAAACATAGGGAAACAGTCTTAAATACCGTGTAGCGTCGGTAATACGTCTAAATATTATAAAAGTAATTGTAACATGATTGGTGCAGAAAACCAACGTGTTACAGTCAGTTGTCTCTATAAAATTCTAGTATGCAGCACTTATCTGTTGCAAAAGGAATGTTAGTTGTTAGTTAGTTAATCCTACTTTAGAAAAATATTGGTTATTCGTGCACTGTCAAAAAATAAGGTACACTCACGTCAAAAACCTCTGCAACGCCAAATACAGCTCAAACAACGTAGTCCCCATAGCCAACGGTTCATCTTCAACGCGCGGCGCACCCAACCCTGTAGCACCGTTAATCCCTCCCGCTAGATGCACGCTATTGGTTGATCCTTCATTGTAGTTCAATCGCTTAAGCCGCTTGCACACTTCTACCACTTCTGGTTCCACTAGAGAGGCTATTTTGCTCTCGTATAGCCCGTAAAGTGCTTTGGAGTAGGGGAAATTCATGACCCTGGAAAAAGAAAGATCGTGCGTCAGATATGAGTTACTGGTTTTTATCATCATCATCATCATCATCATCATCATCATCAGCCTATGATAGTCCACTGCTGGACGTAGGCCTCTCCTATTAACTATGCGTATAGACGCAATAGGAGGTAAATGCCCATAATTTTTATATGTAGCATAATAGTATATATCCCACAATGTCGTAACAGATGTGCTTACCATAGAAAAAATCAACTGCGAAAGACTGGTTGTCACGGGATTCGAACCCGCTTCCTTTGGATTGCCGGTCCAACGTGCTTTCAATTACACCAGACGACCTTCCGTCGATCACAGCGAATTTAATCAATGGTATTGTGAAGCTAATCACTAGCGACATCTGTACTTAATGCTTCGAAGGTACTACAATCTTAAACCACTCAAAGACGAGTGTCTACCACAATCGCTCGCAAACTCGACAACTCTCCATTGCGTTGAATTTGCTGTAGAGGGCGCTGTAATCAATTCATCGTATATAATTAAACGGTTAAAGTCACATGCATTTAGTAACTACGCGCGCATTGTTTCGGAGAGCCTAGGTCTCCATTATCAAGCACTAAGCCCGCGTTCACTACGCTCGCAAGTCGCGTATGTTGTCACGTAAGTTTAACCGTTTTATTATATTTATGATTTCTTCATACTTTTTTTATTGAATTAAATTTTTTTATCAAAAATCTCATTTTGTAACTTAGTATTAACCATGATTCAGTGCTGCCCTCTACAGAAGCATCCAAAATTAGACAGAGTAAACTGACGTTCACGGGCATGTAACGTGGGTGGGCATTTACAAATAGATATCATCTATTCTTGCCACTTCGGTTACCGACAAGTATACTAGCGAAAACAACAATCAAACGGTGTAATTTTTTTTTTCAAATTATAGGAAATGTAAGAATTTGTGTGCAGGATGAAGAACAATTTAGATTCTGTTGACTTTTGCAAAAACTAAAAAAAATCGGACCGATGGGACTTTCAAACTTTCAAGAAAACTTCAAGCTTAGGTACTTATGACCCGGTGGTGAACATTGATAACAAAAAAATATCAGACTAAAATCGCAAGGCCTCAGTTTATACTTACTCAATGAAAACTCTGTCATGGTATTCAATAGCTCTCTGCAGATCCGATCTCACGAGCTGGATCACTCTAATAAGATGTTGCAACCGCGAATCCTCGGTCTTGTCTTTACACTCGTTGTTGTCCAGAATATGCACGAACCAATCGGAAGCGCCCTGGATAGCTGCCTGGTTCAAAACCTCATGAATCGTCAATTTTCCCTCACTACTCCTCAACCAACCGTACAAATTACTAGGAAATAAGTCTACGAAGTCGGGAACATCAAGCATTGATAGTTTATACAATATTTTCATGACTTCTCTTAGTGTTTTCATGACAGTTTTGTCGCCAGCGGTCTTTTTCCTCAGCTTTCTGATTTGTCCGAAGCATGTCGGGAGCAGTTTCCTAGCGCCATCCCAAAATAGCTTGACGTCCTCTTCTTTTATAAGACCTGGAGATAAAAAAAAACTGCGATGATTAAGAGTTTAGTGCCGTCGTCATCTTGACAAACAAGCCTTATCTTGTTTTTATCTGTTCTTGGTTTGCAAATATTCTAATCTCACGACTCATAACCCGAACAAGATATAATAACGATGATACTATTATTAAAGCGTTCAGTTTTAAAATAATATTAAAAAAGGCCTCTGCGAAATTTGAAGTTGTATGCCATAATCGTCTCATATAGCAAGCACGATGGCGATCACAGTATACAGCAACCCAATCAAAAGGATGCTGCAGATTCGTCTGGCCGCAGTTTTAAGGACATACCCGGTTACACAAATATGTTCAACTTTTTATTAGGGAATAGAGTCAAAAAGTAATAGCAGGGCATATTTTTACTGACAGTACAAGGGCAATTCGATGCAAGGATGTAATGTAAGTGACCAAATGGACGTAATTATGCGAAAGGGTACCAACCCACATACATTTTTCATTCCAATTAAAACCTTAGATCAAAACAAATAAGTCAAACTTTAAAATTACTAATTCGTGTGGATTGGTTCCTTTTTGCAGAACTACGTCCTATTTCTAGCGTGTTTATTTATTAATTGAATAAATTTTACTGTTATTATGTCTAGATATCAATATGATAGTTATTTAGATATAATAATCATCATCATCATCATCTTCAGCCAATTGACGTCCACTGCTGGACATAGGCCTCCCCCAGAGAGTTCCACAAAGATCGGTCGTGAGCTGTCCGCATCCATTGGACACCCGCAACCTTTACCAGGTTGTCGCTCCATCTTGTGGGGGTCCTTGATGAGAGAACACGCCGACCCCACCGGTCCTCGGTCCTCCGGGCAATATGGTCAGCCCACTGCCACTTCAACCTGGCGATTCTTCGGGTTATGTCAGTCACTTTCGTTCTTCTGCGGATCTCGTCATTCCTGATGCGATCTCGCAGAGAAACCCCGAACATTGCCCTCTCCATCGCTCGTTGAGTGACTCTGAGCCTCCTAATGAGTCCCATAGTGAACGACCACGTTTCAGATCCGTAAGTAATCACTGGCAACAGACACTGGTCGAAGACTTTCGACTTGAGACACTGCGGTATATTGGACGAGAAGATATTGCGTAGTCTCCCGAACGCCGTTTAGATATAATGTAACACTTAAACTTGGATCTTAAGAGAAATGGTCACTTTCATTACAGTTACATGGATTTACCAACAAACGAGTCCTTATTAAGGTGAGCGCGCCGTACACGCAGCAATGAGCGAGCGCCGTTGTCTTTCACCGTGAGATTGCTTTGACTCATCTACTGAGTTCAGTACTTCTACTTACCAGATTGCAAGGGTTTGGTGATCTTCTCTAACAACAGATTGAAGAGAGCGAAGCTAAGCGGGTGGTCTACTGTGAGCGCGCAATACACACTCCACTGAGCGAGTGCGTTGTCTGTGGCCGTGAGACCGCTTTGGGCCACGTGCTGGGTTAGTATGGCTTCGGCCGGACCGCTGAAGTTACCGCACCACCAGTAGGGCGCCACCTGCAAGAAGAATCAGTTATTTTAATTGAGGCTAGTTTATAAAAAGAATATGTTAATGGTAGTCTGGAGTTGTAAGTAAATATATTCGCTTCTACTCGCCTATATTTATTCAATGGCTCATTTCTAACACTGAAGCCCTTATCTTACAGTACTGATCGGTGTGTCTGGCGACCTATGGGCAGGGTCGTACTTCGCCCAGAGGCTCAGTTTAGCCATACAAAGAGGCAATGCGGCGAGCGTTCTAGGAACTACGAGTATGCCCCGGGCCACATTAGGGTTTTTTGATATGTAACAATGTTGTGTATTTTGATACCTAATATGTACAATTCTCCGTTGATACTAATAAACATAACTTTCTTACAGTAATCATGACCCCAAAGTGTTCCAAAGTGCCGTTTTCTGTATTGGGGAAACAGCTTCGAGAGGGATTTCACTTCAACTTTTTGGTCCCTTAAAGCACCTTTTCAGAGGATCTCAACTGAATATTCCTCCTGAGTCTCCTTTTTGTGTTTTTTTTGTCGACTGACTTAATAACTAATTGTTCCTCAATTCATGCCGAAGTAAGATCTTTAGCAAACGGCGATGCCCTTGCGCAGCTACCTACAGTTCTGCTCTGAAGAAAGTCAATTCATTCCAATTAAGATTCTCATGAGTAGTCGCCTCGAAAAAGCCTTCGCCTTCTAAAACTTAACAGTTTTAATTTCATGGTCTTTTAGTACCTAACGAAAAATCACTACATACTCTACATAGTATAAAATAAAGGCACTTTTTCTATCCCTAGGTCCCTTTGTACGCTTAAATCTTTAAAACTACGCAACGGATTTTGATGAGATTTTTTTTAATAGGTAGAGTAATTCAAGAGGAAGGTTTTTATGTAGGTATAGTACCCGTGCGAGTAGTCGCTAGTTATCTATAAATTACCTTGGAATTCTCAAGTTCATGTAGAAGCAAGATCCGGAGCAAATGTCTATGCTCTTGCGCAGCGACCTGCGAATTCTTCTCTGAAGAGAAGTTCAGTCGCACCTTCACCACTCCCTGCCGACGTAGCTTGCTTTTCTTGCTCAGGTTGAACCACATCGTCATGCCACTTGCTGGGATTGACTGAAATATACAAATATGGTAACATGTTGACTGTTTTTGTTCTTTGATTACATCATCAACCTATCTCAGTCAGTGCTGGACGTAGGCCTCTTCTATTAACTATGCGTACAGATGCATTAGGAGGTAAATTCCCATAATCGCGACGCTGAGCAAGCGGATTTGCGGCCGCAGTAATGTGTCTACTATGATGACGCTGCTGCCCATCATCGATCTTCTATTAAAAAGAATAGTCAATGACACTCCAATCCCGTAGTTAGTTTTTTTTAATTCTGATTTATTAAGTCCAAATATTTTATACTCAAAGAAACTATATACTTTAGTATACTATTGAATAATGAAGGTTTTGTCTCTAAACCTTTTCCCCCGGATGAACGGGATAATCTCGAAAAACTGTCTAACTGGACGAGAACATATGCATCGGGGCTAGTACATTTGTCACCACCCCAACTCTTCCGTGGATGTCGTAAGTGTCACTGACCATTCTTTGATTTGATTGATGATAAGCATCAGCGTCATCATAGTGGACACATTACTGCGATTAGCGTGGTGATTATGGGCATTTACCTCAAAATGCGTCTATACGCACAGTATAGGAGAGCGTAATTTAGGTTGACGTAGGTCCAGCAACTGCCTGCAGATGTCCTGCTGGACATAGCAGGTAGCTGGTCAAAATTTGACAAAACAATGAACAAAGCGATGTGCTTACATGTTTTTGTAAGTGTTTTACTCACCTTCAGAGGAATGTTCGCCGTACCGATGAGTTCGTTGTCATGCTTTCCGTAAGACGCGGTGATTGCTATCTCCTTCATCAGCTTACGGAACCCCTTCACTCCTTTCACTTCGAACATCTTTGTCATCTTCTCTTTTACCGTCTCAGCAGGGTCAAAGTCCCTGTCAAATTACAAAGTGAATCTCAGCGCATGTTTGTTTTTATAGAGCGACAAATTCAATCGTGCGACAAAACGGATAATTCAAATATCTAAGCCCAAGAGGCAGACATTCACCGGCAGAAATGTCGGAGCGGCCACAAATATCTGAGCAGGGTGCTTAGGCAAGTTGCCAATCGCTAACGCTTAATCGTCAATCGTAAACGAAAGGCAGCTAGCTGTCTTTGTCGCGCTGGTATGAAAGAGTGACAGATATGGAAAACTACGAAAACTAAGCGTTAGCGATTGGCAACTCGACTAAGCATCCTGGCCTCTATTGTCATAGCGCTAGAGAACATGTTCAGATATTTTTGAGCACCGTGGCCGCTCCGATACTGACCGTCGATCGACTGCCGAATGTTTGCATTGTCAAGTCGTACTTTTCCTTAGCAAATTTATCTTGGTTCTTGGCATATGCATAAATGATAGAATGACAATATGTAGGTAGATACTTTTGGCTGTAAATGTCCTTTTTACACGACTGCCAAAAGGAGAGTATATGTGTTCAGTCCCTATGTATGTTTCATATTTTCTTTAAACGCGCAGATCTTCACGACCACTTAACCGTTTTTAATAGTGTAAGGTATCATTAGAATCGTCGTGACGTCGCGGGTAACATAGGACATGTGACGTCACGTTAAAAACAATATGGCGGCCTACAAATTCAATATTATCTAACCAAAAAAAATAAATATGAAAGAAACCTATCGAGTTTGGTATCAAAATGAAGAGCTTCAAACAACGATTACGAACGTGTATGTAACTTATATGTTTGTTACTTATTCTAGAAAAAACAGATTCATTAAAATACAATTAAAGCGCAAAGAATAATATGTCATCTAAATGCTATGATTTGGGTATCAAATTAAAGCATTTTGTATGCAGATTGTAAATATATATACAAGTTATATGT
Organism: Thaumatotibia leucotreta; assembly: GCA_025490895.1. Taxonomy (NCBI): domain Eukaryota; kingdom Metazoa; phylum Arthropoda; class Insecta; order Lepidoptera; family Tortricidae; genus Thaumatotibia; species Thaumatotibia leucotreta. The sequence continues at coordinate 13,038 of JALPQI010001218.1, read as the reverse complement.
TTAAGTATATGTTCGAAGAGAAAACTCGAAATGTTCTACATCGCACTATTGAAGTTTTTCTTCGAAGCCTAAGACGTGACAGGACTGTCGCCGTTGACACATCTTCTTGAAGTGTGTATGAAACAGATACATTGGATATACGCGCTTGTGGTCAAGGGGTAAAATGCACGGCTGCAACGCAGCGGTCGTGGGTTCAATCCCCGGCTCGTAACCGATGAGTTTTTCAAATATAACTTATACATATACGATATATCGTTTGATATTACAGTACCGGGCAAATGTTTAAGTTGAGACTTTCGGGCGATATTTTGTTTCAGTGTTAACAGTAAAATTTCAAGAGCTAGTTAATATTAATTTCCCATAGAATCTTAACTATTTTTTTATATATTTAAATATTTATCACACGGGTTACTCTCGTAATTTAAGTCGATAGTAACCCGTGTGATAAATATTTAAATATGTTTGAGTCTTACGTTATTTATAATATAATTCTAAAATATTTTTTTATACATTGAATCCGATAACAATTCATAGGCAAGTGAAGTTGTCATATTTTGATGATGACATGACTACCAAAAGCTGCCACTGCTGCCTCAGTTGTCCGAACTGTTCGAAAGTAACTGTTAATTAATAAGAAATAGCTCAATAATCAGTCATAATTATATTAGTTGGAAACAAGTGTCGACTTAAATGCTGGAAAAATGATAGCCCAAACAGTCGATTTCGTGTCAAAATCGTGGTGCGAACTTGCATGCTTGCGGTGAAGGAAAACATCGTGAGGGAACTTGCATACATCTGCAAAGAACATTTTGTCTAGTACTGTACACAAAGTGCTTTACGGTGAAGGAAAACATCGTGAGGGAACTTGCACACATCTGCGTAAAAATTCAAGAATGTATGAGAAGTTCCCAACAAGTATTCGGCCAGCGTTGCGGAGAATGGCCAGAATACAATATCAAAAAAATTACGTACGATATGATTCGCATATCAGAGGAATGGGCCTAAAATTCAATCCTATTAGCAATTGTGGCCAAACAAAATTGCTATACGTGTTGTAATATGCGCATAAAATTTAAAACTTGAATTATCTTTTTTTTTTCATCCAAAATATGAGCCTACAATTTTGTTAAATGTCAAATTAGTAATTAGGCACATGATAGGTACAACAACGTCACTAGAAAACGAACTTAGTCAGAGATATGGTGCTAGATATGTTCTAAGGGTGCTACAGAGGAGCACTAAAGGGGGGGGGGGCAAGGTTTTCACCGTTTTGCCGTTGGCCGTTTGATCAGATCAGGGTCGGGTTTGGCCTTAACATTTGCGCAGGGGAGTTGGTATGAATGAAGGTGGGTTTGCCTGGAAACTTGAGTCTCACGCAGCTCGCAGGCAAGCGCGCCGGGTGGCCGCGCTCCAGACCTTCGGCCCTACGAGGATCACGGCTTTCAGCCTCCGCATTTTCTCGAAACAGTTTTGGTACGATTCGGTTTAATGCTACACTTTTCCATTGTATAGCGAAGGAGCGCTGGGCTCTGGCCTTCGGCCCTACGCGGAGCTCAGTTTACAGCCTTCGCAGGTTGTGGAAACTGTCGTCGGGTCTACGGATCTCCGATTCGTTTTTATGTGACACTTTCCTTCACGTAGTGTGGCAGCGCTAGGCTCTGGCTTCGATTGTTAAGGCAGTTACGGCTGTACCGCTTGGGCTCGCTCGTCGGGCCTCCGACCATCGGGATCCCGATAGTTACGCTGCAGTACTTCGTCCCTTCTTCGGCCTTGCTTTAAATTTCTTCCAAGTGACACTTGGGCCCTCTAAGCTAAAGTCTGTGCCTCTGGCTCCGGTGGTCCGGGCCGGGGGCTCGGTCTTCGGCCTCGCACACCAGTGCCTCTTTGAGGAACGATTCGGGCCTTCGGCTCTACGCGGAGTACGTCCTACGGCCTTTGCAGGTTGTCGAAACAATCGTCGGATCCATTTTAACGTTACACTATTCCGTCGGCTGACGGGGTAGTCCTGGGCTTTGGCAGCTCGGCCTTCCGCCTCGCGAAATCGCGCGCCTCTGGGTGCCGCTTTTGGCCGTTGGCTCTACGCGGAGCTCGGCTGCGCGTAGAGCCAACGGCCAAAAGCGCGTCGCGTCGCAGTGCGGCGCGTTAAATCGAACCGTTGCACTTTGGGCCCTCCGGTTCGATTATTAAATCAGCTAAGAGGGACGGTTGTACAGTGTGGGCTCGCTCGTCGTGCTTTGGACCCTACGCGGATGTCGGTTTTTTAGATGCTGGGGTATGTGAAGAAGCATGGTAGGTACTTCAATTTTCCCGCAGCTCGGCCTTCGGCCTCTCTTTAAATTTGCAAGCGACATGCTTGGACCCTCGAAGTGAAGATCCGAGCCTCCGCGAGCTCAGTTTTCGGCCTCCTACCCAGAAACTCGCCCTTTGGACTCGCTCAACATAGATTTACATTGAATCCACACGTGGCGTGCCTTTCGGTTTCGCCCAAAATTAACGGGATGGGAACTCCTCGGGCTCCCAGAGCGAAGCTTCAGCCCTCTGCGAAGTTGGTTTTTGAAATTCTTTCCAACTTTAAGGAATCTCCAAATTCACTATAAAAGGTTTCAAATAAATAAAATAATTAAAAAATTAAAAAACACGACTGCCGTTTTAAGCGAACTGAAAAGTAACAAATAATTCCTTTTTCAGATTTATTCTTGTGAGCGTATCTGCATAATTATATAGACGCTTGTCTTATTGCTTACTATATTTTGTTTAGATTGCAGTCGGGGAACCTTTCATTTACGGAAAATATAAATATATGGAGGTTCCCCGACTGCAATCTGAACAAAATATAGTAAGCAATAAGACAAGCGTCTATATAATTATGCAGATACGCTCACAAGAATTAATCTGAAAAAGGAATTATTTGTTACTTTTCAGTTCGCTTAAAACGGCAGTCGTGTTTTTTAATTTTTTAATTATTTTATTTATCCTCTTTAGTTATGTATTCATTCATGAATTGGGTACGCAGTTCTACAGCCAATAAAAAACTTGATTACGTCAATACTTAATTAAAACCAAAGAATAACATTAATAATACAACAATACGTCACCGTGAGAACTGAGGACTTACCAGACTTCCAAACAAAGAGAGTCCTCCTGTAGGTTTTCCCGCATCGGCCTGCCGACAAAATAACAAAACAATAACATAATTAATAAATACAAGCCCAATTAGTAACAACTTACAAATGTTTACTCGTTAAAATTACGTCCATGGCTACAATAACGGAAACGTTCAAAGTAGAGCATTTGTTTAATTTTTGGCAAGAGCAAGGTCGTTACGCGTTCGGCGTGCATCGTAAAATTACGTTTGTGATTGGCCCACCTATATTCCAGGGCTACATAAATATGTGTCGAACGGTCGGTGGCTTTCAAAAAGATTGTATTTAAGGGTTTAATGAAAATAATATCACGATCGTTTGTTACAAAAATTATTTATACAAATTATACTTATGGGTAATATAACTTCATGACACAAGAGTAAGGTTAAATATAGTTAAGGAGAGTATTTTCAAAAGAGCTTATTTCCACATTGTCAATAGAGATTATTTCGGTTCTCTAAAACTCTAAATCATCTCCGAAAATTGTTTGCACGAATATTACATGGCAACCAACTTTTCGCGTAAAGTCATTTCGCCGAATGATCATGTTCCAATTGCATTTTATGAAATCGTTTCATTTCCCAACTAAATGGTATTTAGTATTGGCAATTCTATCTTTGGGCTTGGTTTTTTATTGGAACTTTTTGTAATACATATTTTCATGTGGTTTATAGTTTAGTTGGTATAATATACATTTAGTTAACTAATTATTACTATTTTTTTTGGCATAGTGTCATAAATTTACTTTACAAGGATGTAACTTCCATTTGGGGTGAATTTTATACAGGTATTTTTTTGTTTTTTAATAGCAGCTTACATGGGGTTTTATATTAATGTTTTTATACAATAAAAAGTCGAAACCGACAAAACCGGTGAGGGGTCGCATTACCGAGGAAATAACAAAACAGTCGGTTCTGGCGCAAAATTTAATGTTTAATTTTTTTGTTTTTGAATTGTAATTAGGTTACAATTGGGTACAATACAACGATTTATGTACTTGTTGAAAAAAATGCGTAGCACTTAGAACCGATGCCCAATTTATGCGTTTACGTTACCTAGGTACTTGTTTACGTTATGGACCGCAAACCAGGAACGGAGTTTAATGGGTTTTATGACTATGACTAAGTTCTTTTCTGGCAAGAACTCGTAATCGTATCTATATAATAATGAGATTTTAATAAGTATTGGATATTATGAAGACGGGAGAAGTGAAATGCCTCATGAAAGTCCCCTGCCGCGTCTTCAGTAGGTTAGAGAACAATAGTCGTCTTGAACCACCAAAAAAAAACCGACTTGAAAGATTTCTCCAAAATTCCATCATCAGACCCGCACTTGGTGACAACGGGACTATATCGGGGTTATACCCGTTCAATAAAAATAAAATTTTAAATCGATTCACGGTTCTCGGAGATATCGAGTAACATAAGTACTAGTACAGTGTAAATACATACAAAAAACGGTGGAGAACCTCGTATTTTTTTGGAGACGGTTAAAAAATCTTGCAAATCAAGATTTTGTCGAATTGCAACCATCACTTTCGAGGAAATATAAATATTTGTATTGAATTTATGTGTGTAGGTACCTACTGTTTGTGATCATCTGAAGAATGTGTCAAGTATATCCGGTGCGAGAAGTCAAACATTAAATCTGTAAATTGTCATGAACGGGTACTTGTGACCCATAGTAGTACCTAAGCATTTCCTTGCATGGGTATCAAAATTATACTTACAGCGAGAAATACTCCTCCCATACAGGATTGAGTGTACAAGACTTGACTGATGTGTTGTACCGATGTGAAGAGTTTGACATCAGGTATATTGTCACGAACGGGTCGCTCAGTCCATTCGGGTCCTTTGGCACTAAATCTTTAGCCTCTACTAGTTCCACGTTTAGCATCAGTTCTGGAGGTTCCTTTAAATCAAATACAAAAAAATCATGTGGGCATTTAGTAAATACCTTTTGAGGAACCGGATAAAAGGTAACCATTCCTTCCTAGTGGCTTATGATGGTCCCGTTTTATCTATTTATCGTGCTACGCATCACTTTCGCACTTGCATACTTGTTAGAACGTGACGGCAACAACGAAAAACGATTAAACACGGTACCATCATAAGCCTACTGAAGGACTACATACGCGAATTCCAAATTTTTGAATTATGTTGCTGGATTTTATTAAAGCCGATAGACAGACTAATAAACGTCGCATAGCCAAGCAACCAAATTTCCACAGTAGCAGTCATACAGGTAAAAGCCTGTATAGTTATTAGTTATCAGCGTTAAGGAACAAGCTTAGAGTGTTGGATCTACCAATCACAACACTCTAAGCTTGTTCCCCCCCACAACCCTTTATTTTTTGTAGCTTTCGAAAAATGCGTTAAACAAGTAAAAGCATAACAAAACCCACCTTAGCTTCCGCTTGTGTAAGGAGCTCCGTGTGTTTGTCATTAGAGATCTTGAAGGCATCTTGAACATAGGACAGCATAGCCAGTTGCGTCGCCTCGCAGCCTACGTCACATCCGCCGACATTGTGCAGGATCTCGTACAGGATTTCCAGGTAAAGTTCATCGATCTGGAAAACCATGAGGCGTGAGAAAAAACATGAGGAGTGAGGAAAAACATGACAGAGAATTTGTTGTTTGATGTTGACTGTGCAAACTTGCAGAGTAGGGTGGAGGTAAAGCAAACTTAAGCATTAAAGTTGCATCATAACTCATAAGGATAAGATATTTCGCACGGATTGTTGTATGCAACAAATGGGGAATACCCATTACAAAAGCCTAAAGAACTAGTCAATTGCATTATAACGCCAAAGCAAGCAAAATACTTCGCTGTGGTGCTTACGCGTTTGCAGATGCATAAATATCTGTGAAGGTTTATGAAGGTAGCAATAACGGAGAGTTGACTCGACATTTTGATTAACGTCGTAATGCTAATGAATAATCCCGTAATCCATATTTCATCAACTTTGATATCAACGTCACAAAAAACCTATTTTAGTGCTGGATCACATTATCTCGTCACAATTATAAAAATCACGAGGTCTAAAAAAATTACGAGGTACCATATCATTTGTTTCTTTGATTTAAGATAGCGGAAAATATTTTGAGAATATGCTACCTGCACTGGACCGAATAAAAATGTCGAACTTCAGCAGCACAATTTGTCACACGACAGTGGGTCACACGCAAACCTATAATTGGAAATTACTCATAGTCTATACATTTTAAATAAGGCACTTGCACTGAAACTATAATGAACACTGCCGACCGAATTTTGTAAATATACATTTGTAATGTACCCGGTTACCAACAGTACCTACCCTACCTATAGGTAAAATAATAAGTAAATTCCAACACAGTACAAAAACAATTTTTTTGCTGTATTTTTATAACGAAATGATGCTGTGTGGTAATCACTTACTTATAATTGATGAAATCCTGAATATATTTTCAGTAAAAACAACTCAAATGAATGAAAGATTTATAAAAAGGATTCATTAAAAAATGATGCCAAGTCAGTGGAAACGTAAAATAATGTGATAACTATCAAAATAGTTTTAAAATACATTCCGTTATTTTGAAACAAAATTCAAAACTATGTGCAAATTTTAATTATCCACTTAGCTTGTATAATTATGCAACACTTACCGAAGTGTCGTAATAATATCGTAACTTCATAGACGTTTCGGAAACTGTATATTATGCTCCCGGCACTAACTTCCAGTTTAGGCTTGCTCCTCTGATTGAAAGGGTAGCGTTACCACGACACCAGAAAAACAAACCATAACAGTACGACCAATTGTAAACGACTCGCACTGTTGTCCAATACTGGCATAGCTAGCACGTCCCGAAAACGGAGGGGTAACTGCGCGGCCGTGGGAAGGGACCTATCGATCTCTATGCCGTATTCCCATTGCCTATGCCTACCTAGTGCGGGTGCGTCGCGGCTTCTAAAGCTCAAGCAAATCAGTCCATAGTTTCTATTTTGAAAACCAATTATCGTAAATTAATCAACCAGCATGAACGCAGGACACGACGTACATATTTACACAAGTACCCGGCGCCTTTTTGAAAATTAATTTGAGTGAACATTTAGTAAGATGTAAACACAAATTGTGCAACACTCAGCGAGAAAAAAACATAAATAGTTACTTGTACATCTATTTATGTATACTACTGTATTATCCTACTGGATAGGACATACTTTGAGTACCTATACTGAGTGAATAAATGATTTTCAGGCACTAAGTTTTGGAGATACCAAATCTTATTATGATAAGATCTACAACAAAAGACAGTCCCAATAGCGTAAGTACCACACAAAATACATGGAATACAAAATGTAAACTTGAACCTAATTTAATTACGAAATCGACAACGATAGTATTTCATTTAGATACTAAAGTACTTAAGTTAAGAGGCTGTGCGGAAACAGAACGCGCTGGCGACCAAATAGCTCGCATGCTTTCACTTTCCGAACATTTACATATTTTCATTTATTTTTCACATATTGAATACGTATGTGCGGTATAAGTATGCGTCGCCCGAGCTTTCGAGTTTCGATTTCAACTAGCCTGCACTCGGTAGCCGACTAGAATAAGACTACTGCTTTCTGTTAGTCGCTCGAATCACCACGGACTGCCTAGCACTGTGTACGAGTACCTCTTACTGAACCGTGGTTCACATGGTTCCCAAGCTGATACGAATCATGTTAAAACATAGAATCCTAAAGTGGTCCCTAATACAGCCGCCCTGGGAGTGCTTAAATCGTCAAGGAGGCCGGCAAGACCCGAGGGAGAACTTGAGGGGCACTGAAGCTGCCCAGAGGGGGATGACCATGACCATTAAAAACGAAACGCCATACAAAATATAATGAATGTCAACGGTAAAAGGCCGTCACACGGTATAATAATATTATGAAGCTGGACTAATGGCATTGGAGCGCTACATGGTGGAACTTGGAAATGAAATGTCATATTTAACATGTTTGGGTTAATGAGCCCAAACATGTTAAATATGTCATTTTATTTTCAAGTTCGCTTTATTGAGTATAGTACCTTATATGAAATGATCAAAAATTTATAGAGAATTTTATTAGAGGTGTTTTTGTTTAACTAGCTAAGGCATTATGATACACGTAGTCGAGCTTTTATCATATGTCGTCGGCGACACGATGGTTGACACGTTATAATAATGGAAGTGCGAACATTACACATTTAATGATACTTAAACAATAAAAAACATCAAAGTATACGAGCACTCTTATTTCAAAAATCTCCAGTAAAAGCTCTCTACAACTCAATTCCTCAAACAAGCGAGTCAAATAAACAGAGAAATCCATTATGAACTAATTCAAATGCATGTTTTTCAGGTTCGACTGATTATATGAATGAGATGAGACGTATAAATATTAATTATACATATAATCATTAATAATTTAATAACCAAAACTATATAATATGCAAAAATATAAGTCGATCTTTAGCATACGAAAAGTATGCAGGGGCTTTCTTCAAAGCTCTGTAAATAGTGGTTAAGTTTACTTAGAAGCGGGAATCCCGTCTAAATAAGTCGATGACTAACTATTACTTTATAGGTTTTACAACCAACGTTATTATCAAGACCACAACAACATGCATAATTAAGTTACAAATTACTTATTTTATTGAAATTTTACATCATTGACGTAATGGTAAAATGAAGATGCATAATAACCTCTGTCCACTGATTCGCTATATTTATTTCATTATGTGCCCGTGGGGAAACGTATGGATTTGAATGGTGTAATATTTAGATAGGTACTAAAATGTCATGTGAGGATTAGTTTCCTGATTTTCTTTGCAGTAAATTATTTACATTCACTAATACTTAAAGCTAATCGCGCTGTTGTTGCTAGGTAATTGAGTTTAGTTTAATACTAATTCGCTGACATCCTAGACACCTTCTAAATCTTCGCAAGATATGAAAATTTTAAAAAAAATAAAAAGATAGATCCTGAGGACGAAGAGTTTGATTTTTTTTTTGTTTTCCTGTCCAGCACCGCATATCTACTCGTATAATGAAAGCCGCCCCTCGATTAATTCAGTGTGCTTTAAAGTCATCGCGGAAATGTTCTACGTATATCTAACCTAGGTAGCTACCTAGGATCTGGATTGTTAGCCAAGTTGCCAATCGCTAACGCTTAGTAGCGTATCGTAGTTTTCCCTCTCTGTCACTCTTTCACATTAGTGCGACAAAGACAGTTAGCTACCTTTCGTTCACGATTGACGCTTAAGCGTTAGCGACTGGCAACTTGGCTAAGCACCCTGTACTATAATACTAACGCGATACGGCGGTACTAGCTGGCCTTTCATATCAGTGTAATTCTTCAATGCATCTAAATTTTAAATGTTAAAAATTTACGTGTTGAAATGTCATAACATAAAGTTGCACCAACAACTAGCAAGGCGAGGGCTTAGCCACTAGAATTCCTATTAATTTTTATAACATATGGTAAGTTAGGTAAAGTAGGATTTATTTGATTATGTTAAGAATAATACATCCTTCCAATAAGATAACGTCATAATCTCATAAGTCCATAAAAGGCTCTAATACGTAGCGATTTATTTTATATTTACAGTATTTTAAAGCACAGCCTAGGATTTTAAATGGTAGTAACCGTCGTGACAATAAATATAATTATTATAGTTGCTATCACTTCTGTCCTCGCATTTGCATGCTTCCCGCTTCACTTACAACAATGCGAGATGACTTTATTTGTTAAATTTATTTTTTATTTATGAACAATAAACAATAACGGGAAAACCTTTATTTGTAGAGTAGTAAAGTACTTACTTCACTGACTCAACGACCCGAAGAGGACTTGGCCTCTGACACTGGAGAACGCCATTTAGTTAAGTAATTAAATGGAAAATATGAATTATAAACAGAAAAAAATATGATTCTAGAATACCCACAGTCATACATTGGATCAGCAGGCTGGTTTGCCGCTCCAAGAGTTCCTTCTTCACCCCCCTAAACTTGGTCCGCAACGTCGCTGTTCCGTTCATCCTCACTACACACTACACATCACTGAAAGCTCGAAGCTAACTAAACCTACACAATAACTTGGTTTCAGTAAGTCCCTCGGGACGTGAGTCAAGTCCGAACCCGATATATCTCAGGTGAGTCCCCGATGCACTGCGGCCGAGACCGACCGGGACTCTGGATCGAACCGTACTACCGCCAAATTCTATTTTTGCAACGGCAGACGTATGTGAAGTCGACGAAATAATAAAAAAATGTTTTATTCACTCTATGGGACGTCATTTTGAAGTAACGACTTCATTCTTTGCTTTGAGTGATTGTGCGGTTTCCGCATAAAACTAGGTATTATTTTTTTGTTTGAAATTCTATTCATGCCCGAATTTTAGGAGCACACATTTTGCGGTTAAATTCTAATTTTTTCTTACTTTTTTGACCGTCACAGCGGCCAGAAGATTCGAAAATGATTATAATTTAATAAAATTATATAGGTACTAAATACTCGTACTAAGTGTTGTATTAGGCAAGCATAAGTTTTTCAACAATTCTGCAAAAATCAGATATCATATCCATGCCTTAAAAACGAAAATAGCTTAAAATTCTTGGTAAGAAAAGCAAATAATAATAAATGAAATGAATAGGCATAGCTGATTTTTTTTTGGGCCAGTCAGTTCTGCGAAAAGCGCTATGACACATAATCACTGAAATTATTGTGTGATTTTTTGTGTGGCATGCACAATTACACTAAGGTAGGTAATATAGGTAGGTACAAACTTACGTATAGTCCATGAAATAGATAAGGAACTCAATCCGATTGCAATCATTTGGCATATGAAATCCGCCCAATAAATTATAATAATAAATTTACAAAACTCATAATGTAATGTCTAGGATAATAACTGAGCCCGTAAACCTGACATCAAGTACCAGCTAATGGATAATATCGATTTATGTATCATTTCCTGATCATTTCAATTACATAAATACGGCCATTAAACATTAGGAAAAGTTTTATGGCTACGATGTATTTAGATCCGTAGGCATTTCAGATCAATAATCTGAAGCATAAAAAAATCTTTTAGGTACTTGAGTCGAACGTCTGTTAGCTAAACTATATTTTATTGCAATGTAATCTTTTGTAAGTGATATGTGGAAATAATGGAAACATTAGTCTATTATAGGAACATTATTAGGCAAATCTGTATTTTTAACAGACTTCAAAAAGGAGGGGGGGTTCTTAATTCGACGGATTTTTTTGTATGTGTGTTACTCCGAGAATCGTGAACCGATGTTAATTTTTATTTTATTTCATGGGTATAATATAAACCCGAGGTGGTGCCATGCACTGGCACCAAATCGAGGTCTGATGATGGGATCTTGGTAGTAGTCGGTTTTTTAATTATACTTTATAAAAATAAGCTAAGAGTTTGACATTTGTTTAACAACCAGTCAGTTAAAAAAGCGTATGTTCTTAGGACTAACATTGAAGTGTCCATCACTGGTGCCTTTCAGCTAAGTGTCAAGCATTGGTGCCACCAACTAGGTAATTTCATTATTTTTACCTGTCTTAGCATGTGCATTATCCAAGATCATTCAACGGAATACCTTCTCACTGATCACTGATCATTCAACGGAATACCTTCTCAATATAGTCTCACAAAAAACTATTTCAGTGTTATAACTTTGGCCAAGGTTCCTATTTCCACGCACCACACGTGCTGAGCGATTTATTTATTTTATTCGCCACTTCGTTCACGTATAGGAACTACCGCGGATTGTAACAATAACACTTTTGTTTATAAATCTCCTACAATTAACAGCGATGAAGTGCCTGGCTCTAGCTACTTGATAAGATCGTGGTATCTGGGCGATGGTACGAGATAATAACAAGTATAACAACCTCTTGACAGATACAAGTATCTATTTAATGTTGGTACCTATTTCTACTAGTAGGTATATGTAGGTAAGGTACGCTTATAGAACTATTCCTCTTAATTACTCGGATATAGTCAAAATGGTGATTAATGAAAGTATACGGACGCGAATTATGTTATGAGTGATTACTCGTATTACAACTATACAATAGTTGAGGTAGTTTTGGATGATTTTGGATCTACATGCAACAGTTGTTCATCATATGAACAAAAAATGAGACTAACGAATTAAATATGTACTTAGGTACTCAAAACTCAAGTCCAAGTTACGTTACATTTATTAAAATCAAACACTATCAAAATATTTGTTGTTGTTTATTTGTCGGCCTCCGTAGCCTAGTTGGTAGTGCCCATGCCTACGAAGCTGGAGGTTCCGGGTTCGAATCCCGGCGAGGGTATTATTTCTGTATTTAATTATCACAAATATTTGTTCCTTGGTCATGGCTGTCTATGTATTTACAAGCGAATATACAGGTTGGTCCAAACCTTGACGTCAAAAAAATTTTTTAGGTTCCCTACGTCATGGGCTATCAGAATATTAATAAATTTCTTCATTCCAGTATTTCTCAAAAAATTTTTTTCAAAAATTCATAACTCGAAACTACAAAAAATCGGCTAACATACATGGGGTATATTCTGATAGCTCAGGATGTGAGGAATCAAAAAAAAATTTTTGACGTCAAGGTTTGGACCATCCTGTATATCGTCGCTTGTAAATACATAGACAGCCATGACCAAGGAACAAATATTTGTGATAATTAAAAATAGAAATAATACCCTCGCCGGGATTCGAACCCGGAACCTCCAACTTCGTAGGCATGGGCACTACCAACTAGGCTACGGAGGCCGACAAATAAACAACAACAAATATTTTGATAGTGTTTGATTTTAATAAATGTAACGTAACTTGGACTTGAGTTTTGAGTACCTAAGTACATA